>ML108789.1:15846-31575 GCA_003697995.1 Taxidea taxus jeffersonii | reverse complement strand
CTTTTTTTTTTTTTTTTAAGGATTTATTTTAGAGAGAGTGTGTATGCCCAAGAAGGGGGAAGAGCAGAGGGAGAGGGAGAGAGAGAATCTCATGCAGACTCAGCAGGGCTTGATCTCATGACCCTGAGATCATAGCCCAAGCTGAAATTGAGTCCAGTGCTTAATTGGCTGAACCACCTAGGCTTCCCAAAGATACCAGATTTCATTTCAAGATCTTTAGCTAGTTATATTTGCAAAGACCCTTTTTCCAAATAAGGTCACATTCTGAGGTTCAGTGGACATGAATTTTGGAGGGATACTATTCAGCCCACTACTAGTGTTCCTTACTCTTAAGTTTCTAGGTTTTTTTGTTTGTTTGTTTGTTTTAATTTTTTGTTTTTTTTTTAAGATTTTATTTATTTATGTCAGAGAGAGAGCAGGAGCGAGCACAGGCAGAGAGGCAGGCAGAGGCAGAGGGAGAAGCAGGTTCCCTGCTGAGCAAGGAGCCCAATGTGGGACTCGATCCCAGGATGCTGAGATCATGACCTGAGCAGAAGGCAGCCGCTTAACCAACTGAGCCACCCAGGCATCCCTATGGTTTTTTTTTTTAAATGAAACTTGAAACTTACTGTTAGTTATTAACTTCGTACTTATCTAGCATGAGTAAAAGCCAAACAAACTTTAACATGGAGACCTTTAGTATTTATGTTTGCTGTTAATTATATTTTTGGCAAATGTTTTCATTCCAACCTGTCTTCTCCTGCCATCTGTGAGCTCCTTTCAGCTGGTTAGTGTCTTTCGGAAAGCCAGGCCAGTTTGGGTGTACAGAAGGAACATTGTAGGCACTGTAGGAACAGAGCTTCTATAGAAACCACATTCTAACCCCAAACCAAATATATATACAAATCAATGTATATATTTGTATAGGAAAGTTTTTGTCACTTTTATGATTAGAACAAATAATTTTGATTATATAAACTATGTTAATGTGCCTAAGTCCATAAGGTCTGGGACAGCTTTTCATGGGGTACCTGACTGGCTCAGTCATTAGAGCATGCAACTCTTGATCTCAGGGTCATGAGTTTGAACCCCATTTTGGACACAGACATTACTTAAAAAAGAAAAAAAACCAGCTTTTCTTTGAAAACATTAGCAGTTGTTGTTCACTCTGTTTTGTTACTTTTCATGGTTTTAACAAATTTATCCTTCTACAGCTTTAAGAAGAAAAAAATTGTCAATATTGTATATGACCATTGAACAGAATCAAAAGTAGTTTTCAGGTGCCACACTTACAGAGGGACATTGAGGTGGAGAATATCAGATTTGTGAAGACTGAAAAATGTGCTACAAGAAATGATTAAAGTATTTGAGCATGTTTGGCTGGAAAAGAAAAAACAGAGTAAAATTGTAGATGTTGTGAACAATTTGAAGGACTGTGTGTGGAGGAGGTGTTAAGTTTATTTCACATAACTCCAGCAGGCAGAATCAGGACCAATTGATAGAAACACTAGGTTTGTGTTATCTCATTAGAAGGAAGAACTTTCTGGGGTGCCTGGGTGGCTCAGTAGGTGAAGGGTCTGACTCTTGATCTCATCAAAGGTCTTGACCTCAGGGTTGGAAGTTCACACCCCAAGACCTTTAAAAAAAAAAAAAAAAGGAAGAGCTTTCTGTTATGTGAAGTAGCGAGTTTTCTTTTAAGATGAAAATTAAGATTAAAATTGGAATTAAAGGGTGCCTGGGTGGCTCAGTTGGTTGGGCATCTGACTTTGGCTTAGGTCATGGTTCCCTGCTAGGCAGGGTATCTGCTCTTCCCTTTACTTCGCCCCACTGGCTTGTGCTCTCTCACTTGCTCACTCTCTCCCTCTCTCAAGTAAATAAATAAAATCTTTTAAAAAAATTGAAATTAAGCATTCTCTGTTTAGATAGAAATTATGCAAGTGACGGTATGGATTAAGTCAGCTATATTAGGAACCCTTTCAATAGTATGTGAGTTACTTGAGAAAATAGAATGTCCATTGAATTAAGTTCATCCCCATACCATCTCATTTTCATGTTGAAATTTTATACTTGTAAGTTATGTTTTCTACCCCAAGAATGTTTTTCTTGTTTCATTGAAATTTGGTAGATTTTCCTCAGGAAAAAGGAAAAAGGAAAGAGTAAAAGGAAGAATTCAACATCTTTATAACAAGTGTTATCCTTAAGATTAATTTTTTAGAAAATAACCAGGCTGTCCGTCCTGTAACTCTTACGCTCAGTCAAAGCTCACTAAGTACTTTCTGATTTGATATTTTCAGTTAATTGCATTTTTGATATGGTATTGCCTTTTAAGTATTTTATTAGTCTTTTTGATTAGAGGACTCTGACATCTTTAACACTGTAAATTGGAATAAGACTATTGTCATCACTTAGTCATAAGAAGTCAGAAATACCAATTACAGAGAGAAATTGAAAGCAGATTTTAAAAAAATGATCTTCAGCAGTTTTTTTAGAAAGCTTCTAACAGAACAATATACTAATTTCATATGTCAGCAGATACTGATTTGAAAGCTGAAAATGAGGAGCTAGCTCAGTGGGAGTACATGCAACTCTTGATCTTGAGATTGGGTTTGAGCCCACTGTGGGGGTAGAGATTACTTAAATAAATAAAAAAAATTTTTTTAAAAGAGGTAAGTGAGATAACATTCATTAATTGTTTTTTTTCTTTTTTTAAAATTTTTTATAAACATATAATGTAACCCTTTTTTTTTCATTCTTGATAATTATTTATTTATCCATGACTTAATATGTCCCTCCTTTCTTCAGAATTACTGAGTGACTCATTCCTGGAATTCTACTCAATTTTTATTTACTTACTACCATAATAGTAACAATATTTTATTTTTATTGATTACTAACAATGTGCCTGGGTGCTACAATCTGTTATTTTATTTTTTTACAATCTGTGCTTTATTACAATACCTTTAATTCTTACAGTGGCCCTGAAAAAGTTACCATTATCCCCATTTTATCAGCAAGGTAAATAAAATGGCTCAGAGACCTGGAGAGTTGTGTCTTGTCCACATTTGCATATCTCATAAATGCCTGAGCCCATTTTAAAGCCAGATCTTTTTCTTTTCTTTTCTTTTTTCTTTTTTCTTTTTCCTTTCCTTCCTTTCCCCTCCCTTCCTTCCTTCCTTTCTTCCTTCCTTCCTTCTTTCTTACTTTATTTATTTATTTGACAGAGAGACACGGGAGAAAGGGAACAGGCTTCCCACTGAGTGAGCCTGTTTCAGGGCTCCATCCCAGGGTTCTGGGACCTGAGTGGAAGGCAAATTCTTAAGGACTGAGCCACCCAGGCGCCCCTGAAACCAGATCTTTACTTAAAGCCCAGTTCTTTCAGTTCTGTGAGTTTGCTATTGAATAGACAGGAAAGTTAGACTCTCTCATCAGGTAACTCACACATGCTCCTGAATTCCTTTTGAATCTGAGAAGAAATATTGTCACACGTATTTCTTTTTTTTTTTTTTTAAGATTTTATTTATTTATTTGTCAGAGAGAGAGGGAGAGAGAGTGAACGAGCACAGGCAGACACAGTGGCAGGCAGAGGGAGAAGCAGGCTCCCTGCCGAGCAAGGAGCCCCATGTGGGACTCTATCCCAGAACCCCAGGATCATGACCTGAGACGAAGGCAGCCGCCCAACCAACTGAGCTATCCAGGCGTCCTGTCACACATATTTCTGAAAGTCCGGTCCTAGCCATGCATTTACCTTGTCTTTTTAGTTGACGTGTACAGCTATATTACAAGTGATTGGGACCTTTGGAGAGATGCAAGCAGGACAGGAAGTTGCTCTTCTCTCTAGTTTGAACTTTGTCCATAGGAAAGGAAGAGAGAGGAGATATTATCACTCACAGAGTGGACTCCTTCAAGGACTGGAATTTAGCAGAGCATTTATATCATGTTGATGGAAATGTTCTAAACTGGATTGTAGTGTCAGCCTGCTCCGTTCCTGCCATGCACTGACCATAACTTAAATATTTCTGGTTCAGATTCCATTCATGTGGTTCAGTGATCTCAAAGTCAACTGACGTATAAGCAAGACTGTCCTCCAGCAGGTACTTACACACTCTGAAGTGTGAGGTCCTGTTTCTCTGTGTTTCTAGATATCTACCTACCTACCTTTCTCTTCTCTTCTCCTCTCCTCTCTTCTTTTTTTCTTCCTTCCTTCCTTTCTTTCTTCTTTCTTCTTTCTCTCTCTCTCCCTCTCCTTTCTTTCTTTCTTTCTTTCTAGATTTTATTTATTTGACACAGAGAGAGATCATAAGTAGGCAGAGAGGCAGGCAGAGAGAGGGGGAAGCAGGCTCCCTGCTGAGCAGAGAGTCCAATGCGGGGCTCCATCTCAGGACCCTGAGACCATGACCTGAGCCGAAGGCAGAGGCTTACCCCACTGAGCCACCCAGGCACCCCTCTTTCTTTCTTTTTTCAAGATTTATTTATTTATTTTAGAGAGAGGGAGAGTACACGTGAGTGGGGGGAGTAGCAGAGGGAGAGGGGAGAAAGAATCTTCCATCAAACTCCCCAGTGGGCAAGGAGCCTGATGCAGGCCTCAGTCCCAGGACCCTGAGATCATGTCCTGAGCTGAAATCAAGAATTGACTGCCGAACCAACTGACCCACCCAGGCACCCACAGATATCTTCCTTTGCTGCTATACTAATTCCTCTCTGTACACTATTTTTGTTTTTTAAAGGTTTTATTTAATTTTTATTTTTATTTTGCGAGAATGAGCAGGGAGGGGCAGAGACAGAGAAGGAAAGAGACCAAATCCCAAGCAGACTCCATACTGAGCACTGAACCCAATGTGGGGCTCCATCTCATGACCCTGAGATCATGACCTGAGATGAAATCAAGAGTTGGATGCTCACCTGACTGAGCGACCCCGGCGCTCCATCCTCTCTCCACTATTTCTCACAGATTATTTTATCTTAAGCTACCGTGGGCTAGGAAATCAAAATAATTAGAGCTTGCTCAATTAAAGTAGAAGTAACTTGAGTTTGAATGAGACTTGAGGGGATTTCTTGTAAGCAAATATACTGAGCTTTAGTGGGTAGACTTTGTGTTACAATTTTAACCTTCACTGGATAGATAGACGGCAGTTGTCAGATTAGCGCCGTTATGTCTAACACAGAGAGTGTTTTTGTACTTCTTTTAAACAGAGAAGAAGATACAGAAAATGAGAATGAGAAGAAAATTTGGTACTACAGCACAAAGGTCCAACTTGCAGAATTAATTGACTGTCTAGATAAAGATTACTGGGAAGCAGAACTCTGCAAAATTCTGGAAGAAATGCGGGAAGAAATCCACCGGCACATGGACATAACTGAAGACTTGACCAATAAGGCTCGGGGCAGTAACAAATCCTTTCTGGCGGCAGCTAATGGTGAGAGGGAAATTTTCTCAATTTACTTGTTATTAAATTTAGGATTAACTCTTGCTATGAAATCACTGTAGAACTTGAAATTATTTATTTATTTATTTTAAATATTTTACTTATTTATTTGTTAGAGAGAGAGAGAGAGAGCACAGGCAGGCAGAGGCAGAGGGTGAAGCCGGCTCCCTGCCAAGCAAGGAGCCCGATATGGGACTCGATCCCAGGACGCTGGGATTATGACCTGAGCCGAAGGCAGCTGCTTAACCAACTGAGCCACCCAGGTGTCCCAGAACTTGAAATTATTAAAATTTCAAGTTACATATATTTTAATTCTCCGTGTTTTTTCTTTTTAAAGATTTTATTTATTTGAGAGAGTGAGCAAGGAAGCACAAGCAGGGGAGCAGCAGAGGGACAGGGAGATGCCAACTCCCCGCTAAGCAGGGAACCCGACATGAGGCTCAATCCCAGGACCCTGGGATGATGACCTGAGCGAAGGCAGACATTTAACTGACTGAGCCACCCGGGCACCTCAGTTCTCAGTTTCTTTTTCCTAAGGAATCTTGTTCATCCCAACATAAATTAGGGGATTTTATGCGTTTTAGCCTTTAGTATCTTGCCTTGGTCTTTACTGATATTCCCTAAATTTTTTTTTTTCTTTAATTCGGGTATCTTACTGAGAATCCTATTTCTATTTATTTATTTATTTATTTATTTATGAGAGAGGCAGAGAGTGAGAGAGAGAGAGCACGAGTGGGGTGAGGAGCAGATAGGGAGAAATAGGCTCCCCACTGAGCAGGGAGCCAGACTCAGGGCTCAGTCTGGGGACTCAATCGTGACCTGAGCCAAAGGCAGATGCTCAACCTACTGAGCGATGCAGGCACCCCGCAATTCCTACTTTTAATTATGAGAAAGGGTATTCTTTTAAAAGATAGTCTTTGCTTTTTTTTTTTTTTTTAAAGATTTTATTTATTTGACAGAGAGAGGGAGAGAGAGCAAGCAAACACAGGCAGACAGAGTGGCAGGCAGAGGCAGAGGGAGAAGCAGGCTCCCTGCCGAGCAAGATGTGGGACTCGATCCCAGGACACTGGGATCATGACCTGAGCTGAAGGCAGCCGCTTAACCAACTGAGCCACCCAGGTGTCCCTGCTTTTTTTTTAAATTAAACTTTTAATTTTAGAATAGTTCTACTATAGTTACAGAAAGGTTGCTGAGGTAGTACAGAGGGTTCCAGATACCCTGCATCAGGTTTCCCCTGTTACTAGCATCTTACATTAGTGTGGCCCATTTGTCATAAGTAGTGAACCTATATTGATACATTATGATACCTTAATCTATACTTTATTCTGATTTCCTTATTTTTACTGGTAACCTTTTCCCTTCTCATGATCCCATCGAGGCTACCACATTGTATTTACTTATGTCTACTTAAGTTCCTCTAGACCGTCACAATTTCTCAGACTTTTTATATTTTTGATGACTTTGACGGTTTTGAGGAGTACTGGCCAGGTATTTAATAGAAGGCCCTTAAATGGATTTGTCTCCTGTTCTTCTCAGACCTGAGATACGGATTCTGGAAGGAAGACCACACCACTCTCCTCCTGTCAGTAGTACATGCCATCACGTGACTTGTCATTGATGATGTCCATCTGGTTCAGGTGGCATTTGTTGAGTTTCTGCCCTGTAAGATTACTGCTCCCACCTGTGCTGTGCTTTTCGGAATAAAGTCACTGTGTACTGCCTGCACTCAGGTGGGGAGGGTTTAGGCTCCACTCCCAGGGGTAGCAACTATCTACACAAATTATTTGGGATTTTTCTGCATAGGAGATTTGTCTCTTTTCCTAGTTTATTTATTTGTATCAGTGTGGACTCATGGTTATCTATTTTATACTTTGGATTATATTTCAGTAGTACCTGATTTACTTTGTTGCTCAATTTTTTGCTTTATAAAAAAGATAATAAATAAATATGATTTTTTTTTTTCTTTTTGACAGAGAGAGATCACAAGTAGGCAGAGAGGCAGGCAGAGAGAGAGAGGAGGAAGCAGGCTCCCTGCTGAGCAGAGAGCCCAATGCGGGGCTCGATCCCAGGACCCTGAGACCATGACCTGAGCCGAAGGCAGAGGCCCAACCCACTGAGCCACCCAGGCGCCCCATAAATATGATTTTAAAAAAAAAATTTTTTTTTTTTTAAGACTTTATTCATTTATTAGTTAGAGAGAGAGCGAGCGCAGGCAGACAGAGAGGCAGGCAGAGGCAGAGGGAGAAGCAGGCTCCCTGCGGAGCAAGGAGCCCGATGTGGGACTCGATCCCAGGATGCTGGGATCATGACCTGAGCCGAAGGCAGCCGCTTAACCAACTGAGCCACCCAGGCGTCCCATAAATATGATTTTTTAAAAAACGTTTAAATAGTATAAAAAGGCATAGAATGAAAAGTGAACTTCCTTTGTAATCTCCAGTTTCACCTCTTTTTTCACTTTTTAATGTTTAATAGGTATCACCTGTGTTTTCTAATCATCTCTTTAAATCTTAGGTTAAATGATTAGGTAAGACTGAAAGTACACTTTAACTGCCTGGTTTTGCTTTTTTATATACATTTTCTGCTATACATAAAATCCTTTTAATGTTCTCGAGTTTCCATTTATGAAAAAATTTACCCATTCTCCCTTTTGCTTAAAATAGAATGTCTATACTTAATAAATATATTTAGTTAAGCTACTTCCCAGCTTGTTCTCACATACTCTACATCAGTATTCACTTGAATTCACCTGTGTTTTTTTGAGGATGATCGTCATACTGTCCTGTATAAATACCGTTGCATACACATGCACTTCATCTTCAGAAACTAGCAGACTAATTACCACGGATTGTGTTTATTCATATCTGGTTGTTGGAAGTATTTTTCTATTAGATCTGTTTAGAAAAATAGGTAACTTTTTTTTATCAGATAATTTTAGTTGTTAGAATTTTGGGGGGAGTTTATATCCCCTTCTGATTTCTTTTTCTCCATGGTATAGATCAGATAATAGGAAGTTTTATTAATTTTAGTCAGGTTACTTTCCTCTTGGTTTTCTTTCATGAATCATGGTATTGAAATTGACAAATCCATTTTTACTTTCTTGCATCCTCAGCTTTTAGTACAATAATAAAGAACTGTATCCAGTCCCCTAAAAAGCAGTATTATGTATGTTTTTATCAAGTATGTTGAATTAGAAATATTTTCTAGAGTGAGCTTGCCTGTGTACAAAATTGTAGAGATCATATCATCTTTTTTTTTCAAGATTTATTTACTTATGAGAGAGAGACCAGGAGATGCACATGAGCAGGGGAAAGGGCAGAGGGAGAGGGACAAGTAGACTTTCCGCTGAGCACAGAGCCTGATGTGCAGAGTCTGACATGGGGCTCCCATCCCAGGACCCTGAGGTCATGACCTGAGCCGAAGTCAGACGCTCCACCAACCGAGGCACTCATGCACCCCAGTATCATCTTAACTAAAGAACAAAATCAAAATAGGAATTGGTAGTCAGAATGCTTAGTGGTCTGGTACAGGGGAATGTGAAAAACTAGAAATGTCCAATATAGAAGAATTGGATTACCATGTGATAGAAGACTGGAGAATTGGAGAATTACATAAGGTACCATGCCAGAACAGTACCTGGGTCTTTGAAATACTTAAATTCTCTTTCTTTAAATAAACAATGTGGTAAATACACCAGCTTTCATAAAAAAATAACCAATTAGCATAGTAGGATTATAGTTGGTATCCCATTTATATTTTTCAAATTTCCTACAATGAGCATTTTTTTGTTTTATTTTTGTTTTTTAAAGATTCGTTTATTTATTTTTAGGGGGAGGGAGAGGCAGAAGGAGAGGGAGAAACAGAATCTCAAGCAGACTCCCCACTGAGTGTGGAGCCTGATGGGGGCTTAATCAGTCCCACGACTCTGAGATCATGACCTGAAGCTGAAACCTAGAGTCAGGTGCTCAACCAACTGAGCCACCCAGGTGTCCAGCATATAATGTACTTTTAAAAATTAAACTTTTTTTATGTAATCAGGAACAGCAGAGAAAGTTTTGAGCATTAGGCGAGAATATATTCTTAGACAGTTAGGTGGCTAACGCTTATGTGCTATGGGACTGTCTTGATCCTGTAGTTACCCTCTTAATGCAGTGTGGATTTCATTTAAGTAAGAGTGACTACAGCTTGGATTTATTTCATGGGGAGATCTAGACAAGAAGTGACACTTTTTTTTTTCTTTTCTCTTCTTCTTCTTTGCTAAGGTTCATCCAACACAGTACTCTTACTCAAAAGAATTGAAAATTGATGGGGAAGAGGAGAGAAAACTGACTTTTTTTTTTTTTTTAAAGATTTTATCAGAAAGCACAAGCATGGGCAGGGGCAGGCAGAAGGAGAATCAGTGCTCCCCACTGAGCAAGGAGCCTGGTGCGGGACTTGATCCCAGGACCTTGGGATCATGATCTGAGCTGAAGGTAGACGTTTAACCAACTCAGCCACCCAGGCATCCTGAAAACTGGCATTTTTGAGTACCTGCATTGGTGTTCAACTTGATGTTTTACAAGCCTTTAATCCTCTCAACAGCTTTGTAAGGGGTGTACTGGCAGTGAAGTAAACATTCAGACAGAAGAATTCCCCATTAAAACCCTGATCTGCCACTGTTAAGTTTATTTGCTCTCCCTGGGAACCAAAATCTGAGCTATGATAGTCTGTTTAGGAGCATCCAGGCCAGGTAAAAACCTAAAATAATATCTTGTGGTGTTCTTTAACTTGGGATTTTATGAGAGAAAACAGCAGAAACTACTGGGTTCTGAAATAGCCAGAAGTAATTTGCATTATCGTGACATCAGTTTCAGCATCGCAGTGTGTTCTAATGACCTGGCATTCTTTTTTTTTTTTTTTTAAGATTTTATTTATTTATTTGACACAGAGAGAGAGATCACAAGTAGGCAGGGAGGCAGACAGAGGGGGAAGCAGGCTCCCTGCTGAGCAGAAAATCCGATGCGGGCCTCGATCCCAGGACTCTGGGATCATGACCTGAACCAAAGGCAGAGGCTTTAACCCACTGAGCCACCCAGGTGCCCCAGGGTTTTTTTAATCCTAGGAAACATTCTAGATACCTACAATTTAAGAAGCATGGATGAAAATGCAGGTACAGAAGATTTAAACAAAGGAAATGTAAACAAGGAAATTCAGAAATTAAAAAAATACCATGTTACATGGTATTAAAAATGTTTCTTCTTGTTCACAAACACTGTACTCTAGTTGGTAAATTATTTCTCATGGGGGGTACAGTTTAGCAATTCTGAAATTACTGTGTATACTAGGGTTGACCAAATAAATAGATATATTATAGATAATGAGAACAAGATTTCTTTTGTTAGAAGTTACAGAGAAGCAACAGGGCAATGCTTGAATGGACCACACAAACCACCGCACAAAGACAGAGAAAAAATATAGATGTATGACGTACATGGTTTAGTATGCACATACATAACATTTCCTAGCTGTCGGCTGAGTATCTCGATAGTGACACTGTAATAGTAACAATTACACCTGAGCCCAGATTATGTCTTCTGAATATCATTCTCCAATAAAAAAAAGAACCAAGAGTCCTTATAGAGATCATGGATTCTAGGGTTGGGGCAGGGAAAATACAAGGTGAGCCTGGAGCGTCTTGTACTAGAAAGTAAGGAAACGCTAAATGAATGAACAAATGAACACCTGAATGATTGAAGTGTGTTCAAAGAACACAGGCCTCATTTTCAGCTCCCAGTGGCCAAAGCTGGAAAAAACTTGAGGAACAAAATAAAAAATGATAGTATTGGATCATAATCCAAAGAATATAATTAATACCTAAGAGTCTATGCCAATATACTTGTGGTCTGCATCATGCTATAATATCATTCTACCCAAATTGAAAGAGGATTAGAGCCCTTAGGGATTTATTGACTTACAAAACAGTTACGGGACTTCAGAGAGAAATGTTTTTTCCAAATGGGACTTTGTTTTCTCATTTTGCAGTAGAAGCCTGAAGGTTAGGTAGCTTGGCGACAGTAAGCCTCAACAGCTAGTTCAAGTCAGATGTGCACTGGGTCATGGGTACCTTCGTTTTGACCGCTGTACCACACTGCCTGGGTCTGTGCAGCTTACAGTTTTCCTCATACAGTAGAGGAGATGACAGTAATCTCCATCATGTCAGCTTCAAAGGTTAGACTGATTTATTTTTATTTTTTATTTTTTTTAAAGAGAGTACGGGGCTCCTGGGTGGCTCAATGGGTTAAAGCCTCTGCCTTCGGCTCAGGTCATGATCCCAGGGTCCTGGGATCGAGCCCCGCTATCAGGCTCTCCGCTCAGCGGGGAGCCTGCTTCCTCCTCTCTCTCTCTGCCTGCCTCTCTGCCTACTTGTGATCTCTGTCTGTCAAATAAATAAATTAAATATTTAAAAAAAATAAAAAGAGTAGTTGTAATTACCATATATTTACTAGAAATGAAGATAACCAAATTGGTTGGGTTCTATAAGCATCGACATTGTATTGGTAATCTTAATCCTTATTTCATAGTTCTAGTGTTTTAACATGTTTAACTTTAGTAACTTATATTGAAACTCTTAAGTGGCATCTGTAGTACTTTTATATTCGGTATATATGGAAGCAAAACTTTTTGTTTCTTATTACAGAAGAAATTTTGGAATCCATAAGAGCCAAAAAAGGAGATATTGATATTGTTAAAAGCCCAGAAGAAGTAGAAAAGGACAAGAACGAGACTGAGAATAATAACTCCAAAGATGTTGAGAAAAGCAGAGAGGAGTTTGAAGACCAGTCCCTTGAAAAAGACAATGATGACAAAACAGCGGATGATGATCCTGAGCAAGGAAAATCTGAGGGTAAAAAAATTACTTGGCTAGAAAGTGATATTTAATCAGTGTTATATATGAAACCTTCATTTTTACTTTCAAAATGAAAATGAATCTCTTTTTATTACTAATACTTATTTAAATTTATATTTCTAAAGAAAATAGGATATCATTTCCCCTTGTAACATGTATAATCATTGTAATGAGTTTTACGTATTGGTGGATTGGTTATATATACCCATATCTCTGTTTATACTTCCTAATAAGGTGCCATTTTCCTATGAGATTTGTTGGTGAAAAATCCCTATTTTTATAGCAGAATATGCACTTTTGTATGTGATATGTTCATTTTTATATTAATTAAACATTCTTAATATTTTAAATATTCGTAAATACTCTATGGATTACTTACTGCAGAAGTATCCCAGAATCTAATTGCTTCAAAATGGCCATCAAATAAAAGCACGTTTTCTTGGTGATCATTCATTTTTAGTAGTTGATTGAATGTGGCCATTTGTCCTAAAGCAATTTTAAAGGGTATCTTTAAAGTTTTGTTGTGCATTTTACTGTAGAGCCAACAGAAGTTGGGGATAAAGGTAACTCTGTGTCAGCAAATCTTGGCGACAACACAACAAATGCTTCTTCAGAAGAGACTAGTCCCTCTGAAGGGAGGAGTCCCGTGGGGTGTCTCTCAGAAACCCACGATAGCAGCAACATGGCAGAGAAGAAGGTGGCATCTGAGCTCCCCCAGGATGTGCCAGGTACAGAGGGCAGTGTATCAATGCCTCTGTAATGGGGGGAATCGTTCCCTTTTGTAGTAAAAGCTGAATGTCACCTGAAATTTTAAAGTATGTGTTCATTCATGCTGCTTGCTTACATAAGTGCCATCCCTGATCGCTAAATTGTCACCTAACATTTGGAGTTTGATACATGTTCTTGCAGTTAGTGCTTGAAACTCATCATAATCTTCATGCTTTTTAAAGTTCATTTAGCTGGTTTTGACTAATAGACTTATTTGTGTATTTTATCATCAGATCATAGTGGCAGATATTTTGGTTTTAAGTACTTACATACTAATGGCTCAGTGTTGAATGATTTGACCATTCCAATTCTGTATGTACTAACAAATTAATTTATGTTTGCATGTGCTCGTGTAGTTTTTTAAGCATTTCAAACCATAATGTTATGATAGAAAACCATTGTCACAAAACATTTTTGCAAGATATATTTTGACATTAAAAATGTTAAGTTAATCAATAATCCATATTTTAAGCTTTTTAAAATTAAAATTATACTTGAAGTAAGTTATATCACACGCAAAGAATGTCATTATGCCTTTCCTTGTGCCTTTTTTTAAAAAGAAAAATAATTTTTATTATAGGAGTTATATGTATTTTTTAAAAAGCAAACTAGAAAATTTAGGTGAGCAAAACAAAATAAACACTGGTAATCCCACCACAAATTAAGAATCATAGCTAATACCTTGCTGGAAGTCCTTAATGATTTTTTTCTATATATTATAAGAATATCATATATTTTCCAACTTGTGGTACTGTCATTGCTCCTGGGGGTAGGATTCTGATGTGTTGGGAAGAACGACAGCATTAGTTAACAGTTGGAAGACTTGGTTCTAGATCCGCTTCTGCCATCAAGTTAATGTCACATTTAATCTCGCAAGGCCTCAATGTCCCTGTTTTATAATTTGAAGGAATTTGATGATTAACGTTTCTTGTGTGATTGCTTTCAACTGAGTGCTTATAAACAGTGAACTATTGCTGAAAACACCAGTAACATTAAATTAGTAACAAATGTAACATTAGATTACATGCAGAGATGTATGTGTAGGGGCCAAAAGAATCACAATAGTAAGGTCACCGTATTTTATCCTAATGAGAGACTGTTGATTAAGATGAAGAAAAGTCTGGAAACTGTGCTAACTGGTAAAATAAAACAAAATTTTGCGGCTAGAAAAGAGTAGACTTGGTATCAAGAGCAAGCTAGATTGGAAATAATGTAATTGTCCACTGAGAAGTTGGCTGGGGGTTTAGACTTCTCTTTGAGATGTAGGTTATTAAGTCAAACAAGTAGAAATAATAGGAATATTATGAGTAAATATTAACCACTTTAAATTACAGCTGTTTAGAAAATAGAAGTAATAAATTCCCTTTTACTAGATGTGTTTAGTAAATTCCTATCAGAGATAATTTCATTTCATGAAGGAATAAGTAATGTTGATACCTATCTGACCTATCAGAGATGATTTCAGCATAAGTCCTTTATTGAATGGACTGGAGAATCAGAGATCTATAATTCTGTGGTTAGATCTCTAGGTTCTATCCAATTAAAATATTACAGTATTACGACTTAATATCTTCATGAGTCAGAATTTGGAAGCAGAGTACTAGGCCCCCCAAAATGTGAAGAGAATTTCATTTTTATTGGAATTATGATTACATCCTTAGCAAATGCTTATTAAAATATTCTTTGTGCTTTTAGATTGGTAGTTATTGTAAACCTCATTCATACTAGTAGGCTTATATACTGGTTAGTTGTTTGATTCTTTTTTTTTTTTTAAGATTTTATTTATTTATTTGTCAGAGAGAGTGAGCACAGGCAGACAGAGTGGCAAGCAGAGGGAGAAGCAGGCTCCCCGCCAAGCAAGGAGCCCAATGCGGGACTCGATCCCAGGACACCGGGACCATCACCGGAGCCGAAGGCAGCCGCTTAACCAACTGAGCCACCCAGGCATCCCAGTTGTTTGATTCTTAAACCAAACACAGTAGAGTAACAAATGTGCACAGATTTTAGCAGACATTTGCTTTTACATTATTTATTACCAGTTTATTAATGTCTCTGAGACATTTGTTCTTTTGCTACCAGAATGATTTAAGGGAGAAACTCTTATCTTGGTATCCTTTTAAAGGATGCCAGATAAAATAATAGATCTACAAGACTTAGGGTAGTACCTGACATGTTGATTGCTCAGTAAATGCTGGATATTGTTGTTATTGCTGTATACAGTCAAGTCTTTGAAAGAGGGAGAAAGCCTAGTGAGTGAAAAATAACAAAGTGAGTGAGTTGAATTACACATTTATGGTTCAGTAGTAGTATTTAAATTTCGTATTTAAACTTCACGTTCATTTGGTTTTTTCATGTGTAGGTCACAAAATACCGATTTAGATGAGAACCTGAACAAGAAGAGGGAGCAAATGGCAATTGTCAGTTGCTGTAATCGGAGTTGATTGGGTTCATTAGTAGGATCAGAGTGCCAGATAGCTGAAGATGCTATAAATTCAAAACCTGACCGTTTAGTAAATCGCAGTTCTCTTTTTGACTAGACTAGAAAATGAAACTAAACCTAAAAACCTGGTAGTCTCATGCTTGTTTCCAAAACAATATGAAAAGCATTTTAAAAGACATATATTAAACACACCACACCAGTTTTTAAAGAGGAGTTTGGTACATTTAAAATAGACA
>ML108789.1:0-10846 GCA_003697995.1 Taxidea taxus jeffersonii | reverse complement strand
CAGAAGTTAGTTATCTGTTCTCTCTTAATCCTCTTATAAAACTGTTAACAATTTTTATTCGACTTAAAAAAAAAAACCTTTTTGCTTTTTTTGATCCTTTTTTATTGTATTTTTTGTCTAGTTTATTTCTGTTCATGTCTTTGTTTTTTACTTTTATTTTCTTTGCATCTTTGTGGATTTTTTTTGGCTCCTGGTTTTGTTTTGTTTTGTTTTGTTTTTTTGAAGATTTTATTTATTTATTTGACAGAGAGATCACAAGTAGGCAGAGAGGCAGGCAGAGGTGGGGGAGGGGAGCAAGCTCCCTGCTGAGCAGAGAGCCCAATGCGGGACCCGATCCCAGGACCCTGAGATCATGACCTGAGCCAAAGGCAGAGGCTCAACCCACTGAGCCACCCAGGCACCCCAATGGCTCATTTTTGTTTTTTTTTTTAAACTTTATTGGGGCACCTGGGTGACTTAGTGGGTTAAAGCCTCTGCCTTCAGCTCAGGTCATGATCCCAGTGTCCTGGGATCGAGTCCCGTGTCCAGCTCTCTGCTCAGCAGGGAGCCTGCTTCCTCCTCTCTCTCTGCCTGCTTCTCTGCCTACTTGTAATCTCTCTCTGTGTCAAATAAATAAATAAATAAAATCTTAAAAAAAAAAACAAACTTTATTGAGGAGCTCCTGGATGGCTCAGTAGGTTAGGGCCTCTGCCTTCGGCTCGGGTTGTGGTCCCGGGGTCCTAGGATTGAATCCCGCGTCAGGCTCTCTGCTTACCGGGGATCCTGCTGCCCGCTCTCTCTCTGCCTGCCTCTCTGCATACTTGTGATCTCTGTCAAATAAATAAAAATCTTTAAAAAAAAACCTTTATTGAGGTATAATATGCAAAAAGATGTACATATTTAATGTATGACACCTGGTAAGTTTGGAGATAAATATGCATTTGTGAAACCATCACCACAGTCTGTGGCATAAGCATATTCATCACCTAGCTTTTTTCTTCCTGCTTTTTTAAAGATTTTGTTTATTTGACAGAGACAGTGAGAGAAGGAACACAAGCAGGATGAGTGGGAGAGAGAGAAGCAGGCTTCCTGCTGAGCAGGGAGCTCAATGTGGGGTTTGATCCCAAGACCCTGAGATCATGACCTGAGCCAATGGCAGACACTTAATGAATGAGCCACCCAGGAGCCCCTAAAATTTTTTACTTTTATCATTGTTTATGGTTGTATTAAAAAAAAAAAAAATAGAGCTCCTCCAAAAGAGTATCCTAGTTGATACATTTAGATGAAATATTATTTCTCCTCTGGCTCCTTAAGATGGATGCTTTGATAATTTTTTTAGTTTTTATTTATTTTTTCTAGTCTGTCAAGGCTATGATTTTCCCTCTATGTACTGCCATAGCTGCATCCTGCAGACTTATATATTGTCTTTGTTATTCAGTTTAAAATGTTTTCTGATTTTCATTATGATATAGTTTTCTTTTTAACCCATTCTGGTTATCTTTTTTTTTTGCTATTGATTTTCAGCTTAACCTTCTGCAGTCAGAGTAATTGTTGAGGTTTTATGGTTCAGTATATGGTTAATACTGATAAATGTCTTATTTATCAATATGTATTTTTAGTTGTTGGGTACAATTTTGGACAGTCAGATCAAAGTTTTGAATTGTGTTGTTCAAATCTCTATCCTTGCTATTTTTTTCCCTCTTTCTTCCTTCTCTGTAAGATATTTTAAAATTACTTCAGTTTACTGTGGAGTTGCCTTTTTCTCTTAATTTTTTTTCAGTTTTTGCATTATATACGTAGAGGCTGTCTAATTAGGTGCACATAATCTTTATATTTCTTGTTGAATTAACTTTATTATAGCAAAATATCATTTGTCTTTTTTTGGTAAGATTTATTTATTGATTTTAGAGAACACACGTGCATGTAGAGAGAGGGGCAAAGGAAGAGGAATAGAATCTCAAGCAATCTCCCTGCTGAGCATGGAGCCTGATGTAGGGTTCGATCTCACAACCCTAAGATCATGAACTGAGGGGAAATCAGGAGTTGGACACTCAACTGACTGAACCACCCAGGTGTCCCATAAAATGTCCTTTATCTTTAGTAAAATTTCTAAGCTACAACAGCTTGCTTTTAACGCCATTACAGGATCCCGGGATCAAGACCTGAACTGAAAGCAGATGGTTAACTGACTGAGCCAACCAGGCGCCCCTAGAATTTCTTTAGAAATATATCCAGAATCTTTTTAGAAATACATCCAGAATCTTTTTAGAAATACATCTACTTTGGGACGCTTGGGTGGCTCAGTTGGTTAAGCGGCTGCCTTCGGCTCGGGTCATGATCCCGGGGTCCTGGGATCGAGTCCCGCATCGGGCTCCTTGCTCAGCGGGGAGACTGCTTCTCCCTCTACCTCTCTGCCTGCCTCTCTGCCTACTTGTGCTCTCTGTCTGCCAAATAAATAAATAAAAATCTTAAAAAAAAAAAAAAAGAAATCTACTTTCAGGGCACCTGGGTGGCTCCTTGGTTGAGTGTCTGTCTTCAGCTGGGGTTGTGATCTTGGAGTCCTGGGATCGAGCCCCTGGTAGGGCTCCCTCTTCAGTGGGGAATCTGCTTTACCTTCTCTCTCTAACCCTCCTACCACCCATGCACTCTCTCAAATAAATAAAATCTTTAAAAAAATACATCTACTTTCAGATTTCTTTAGAAGTAAATATATATTGGGGAGCCTGGCTGGCTCAGTGAAGAGTGTGTCTCTTGAACTTGGGGTTGTGGGTTCAAGCCCTGTGTTGGGTATAGCGATTGTTTAAAAATTTAAAGAAATCTTCAGAAGAAAAGTAAATGTATATTATTTCAAGCTATATTTTGACATAAAGTCTTGTCAGAGAGCACTGTCATTTTTATGTGATACAATAAATGATATTATGTAAAGGAAATATTACAAATTCATGGTCAAAAATTCTATGGGGGTGAGAACATGAGAAAAAACACCAGATATGATTTCATATTGAGTATGATCAGTGATCAGAAAAATTTTTATGTGGCAAAGATTAAAGATTAAACTGGAAAGTTGGGCCATATTTTGGGGAAGGTTAGTAGCCATCACTTAAAAATACTAATCTCTTAATATACCTATTCCTTAGATTTTTTTTCTTGCATCTGTGTTCCAGACATTTCATTTCAGTTCATGAAAATGGTTATGTTGCCAAAAACAACCCCATGTAGCAAGTATGCTGTTTAGTATTACTTCTTTGTAATTAACAAAAGGCTTAGTTTCAGAATTACACTTTTGTCCTGGATTTCCGATTAAAACCTTTTTTTTTTTTTTAAGATTTTATTTACTTGGGGTGCCGGGGTGGCTCAGTGGGTTAAAGCCTCTGCCTTCGGCTCAGGGCATTATCTCAGGGTCCTGGGATTGAGCCCCGTATCAGGCTCTCTGCTCAGCCTCGAGCCTGCTTCCCCTCTCTCTCTCTCTCTCTCTCTCTGCCTACTTGTGATCTCTCTCTCTCTCTGTGTCAAATAAATGAATAAATAAAATCTTTAAAAAAATAGATTTTATTTACTTATTTGACAGAGAGAGATCACAAGTAGGCAGAGAGGCAGGCGGGGGGTGGGGGAAGCAGGCTCCCCACTGAGCAGAGAGCCCGATGTGGGGCTCGATCCCAGGACCCTGAGATAATGCCCTGAGCCGAAGGCAGAGGCTTTAACCCACTGAGCCACCCCAGCGCCCCAGATTAGAACCTTTTTGTACCAGAAGAGTTTAAATTTAAAAGTGGAGAAAAGGACACATGACTTGCTAGCATCTTAAAGTCAAATCCACTTTTGAGAGTTTGTATTCAAACAATGCGGACAGCATTTGTTTTAAGGTAATGCCTCCAGATTTAATGCCTGGGATTAAGAACATATCAGCAGTAGATAAAACTGGCTTCATTTCCATATAATTATTTTGAAAATGTTTCCATGGACATACTGAAACTCTGCTATAAAGTTAAACTAAAGGAACATACTGATTTAAACTATTAACTTTTGGGGATAATGACATCTTAAAAGATAGGCACTTTGCTTTAGTTTTGAATTTTACTACGAGGCAAATTGGGTGGGGGTGCCTCGGTGGCTCAGTCAGTTAAGCGTCTGCCTTCAGCTCAGGTCATGATCCCGGGGTCCTAGGATCAAGGCCTGCATTGGGCGCTCTGCTCTGAGAAAGAGAAGCCTGCTTCTCTTTCTCCCTCTGCCCCTCCAGCTCGTGCTCATGGACTCTCTCTCAAATGAATGAATAAAATCCTTTTTTTTTCTTTAAAGGGAAATTCAGTTGATAGGAGGCTATTGGTAGTAGATTCTGTATTAGCCTCACTGAGTTGATCCATAAAGCTTTTGAGCTTCTGTAGTTAAATAATCTTTTCTTTCTTATCCTTTTTAGTAGGTTTGGTTTTAGTTTCTAGTTGTATACATTCTGATTAGCTATTTTACCTCAATTTTTTCCTTTAAAAAAATTCCCCTTTTAACCAGATAGAAAAATTACTTTTTTTCTTTGTAGTTTTTTTGCTTAGAATTTTGTTTTTTAGGTTTTGGTGTTACTGTTCAGAAGTTGAAGATCAAGATCTACATGCAATTTTGGTTTGAGAGATAACTATAAAACTTACCCTATATTGATTCATTGACAGTGTTTGTCATGTCTAATGAAAATAGTATAATATTTGCCATGTGGATAGAACATTTAGACTTTGAAGTTTAAAATGTACATCTTGGTCTGTGATACTTTCTTGGTGGTATTTTGAAGCAACTGCTTCAGATTTCCTTAATCTATAGCCAAATGAAGTAAAGTGAAGAGTTGTAGAACAGTTATTTAAGTTTGCTTTTTTGTTTATTTATTTATAGTAATTTCTACACCCAATGTGGGGCTCAATTCCATGGCCCCAAGAACAGGAGTCACATGCTCTTCTGACTGAGCCAGCCAGGCTCCCCTAGAACAATTATTTAAAACAACAGCAGCTAGGGCATCTGGGTGGCTCCTTAGGTTAAGCATTCAACTTTGGATCTCAGCTCAGGTCTTGATTTCAAGGTCATGAGTTCCATCTGTGCCGTGTACTCCGTACTGGGCGTGGAGCCTACTTTAGAAAAAAAGCAAAAACCAACAACCAGAATCAGTATTCTTTTTTTTTTTTCCTAAGATTTTATTTATTTACTTGATAGAGATTACAAGTAGTCAGAGAGGCAGGCAGGGAGAGAGGAGGAAGCAGGCTCCCCGCCGAGTAGAGAGCCCCATCGAGCGGGGCTCGATCCAAGGACCCTGACAACATGACCTTAGCTGAAGGCGGAGGCTTTAACCGCCGAAGGCGGTGGCTTTAACTGAGCCACCCAGGTGCCCCCAAAATCAGTATTCTAAACTGAAGTGGAGGAAAACACTGTTTTCCACTCAGGACAGATTAACTTTGGATGAACTAACAAAAAAGCTGTGTTTTCTGAATTTGTGGTAGTCTTTCATTTATTATTGCCTTGAGAGTTTAAATGGATACAATCTGAATTCAGTTTGCTTTCAGTGGGTTATTGGCTTTTTCAGATGAGAATACCTGGTAAGGGATTGATTACCTGCCTGTTCTTGTATGAAGTACCATTATCTCCCCAATAGCAGAAAGCACATTCTCTAAAGTATTTTAAGATGTGTATAGTCAGAATCTCTTAAGTTCCTATCCCAGAATTTTCTTAGTTTTACCACACTTGGAATATATTATATGCTAAAAATGTTTTGGTGGGCTGGTCTAGAATTTTTCTTACTATTCTATGGGACAGTGCACTCTGAGGTCATAAGGGGATATCTTTATATATTATTATTTATGTATTATTTTTATATATATTATATGTATTGAGAAGATGATATTTAGACCATTATACATTAGGACCACTACACTTCACAAATACAGATCTTAGAGCTGTGAAAGGAATGGTTAGTGAAGAATTTGATATTATTTGTGAGAGACTTCTTTTCAGATTTTCCTGAGTTGATTTTATTACTGGTTTATAGCTGTCAGATGTTAAATTTGGCATTTTGAAATCCTTCATAAAAAATTTTTATACTAGAGACATTTTCAAACATACATAAAAGTTAAGAGAGTAGTATAATGACCACACCCACGTTACCATATACATAAAAAAGAATTTCAAGATTTGTCATACTTGCTTCACCCATTTTTTTTAACTTATTGTTTTTTCTTTTTTTGGTTCAAAAAATATTTTCCTTTTTGATTCTAGGTATACATTGTCATAAATCACAGTCCTTAGTTAATAGTACTCATTACTGGTCATTGCCTAGTATCCTTTAATTTATTCACTCAGGTTTTAAATTACTTAATAATGAAACTAAACGCCTAGGAACTTGTCACCCAAACAAAAAGCTAAGTCCTGCTTTGAAACTAATCTGCATCTTTAATTACCTCCCCAAGTTCATCCCCTGTCCTTCTCCCCTACCTGAAGTAGTTGTCACTCTGAATCCTGTGTTCACTAACATCTTCTTTTGTTTTTGTAAGGGATACACAGTAGAATCAAGACTGCCGATACTGGAGGTCAAAGCGATATATAATTCACATGCTTTTGCTTCATTGAGTTGATTTACATAATTTTCTAAAAACTATGTATTTCTCTTTATAGTTTTAAACTTTATTACGAGTGTATAGTGTTAAATATGTATTATTCAGTGTATTGTGTTAAGTGTAACTTTTTGGAACTTAAGTTTTTCACTTTATATTATGGTAATAATATAGTATTGTATGTTGCTAATTGCATTGTAATATTCCTCTGTGCAACTATACAACAGGTTTTTTTTTTCCCCTTTCTCGTTAATAGGATTTTGGGTTCTTTTCCTACTGTAGTATTTTTTTTTCCTACTGTAGTATTTTAAAGCAAATCCCTGACATCAGGTTCTATCAATCTTACATACATCTCTAAAAAATATGAAAAATATGAACATTTTCTTACATAATTACATTGTCATTTTAATAAAATTGATAGCAATTCCTTAATATCATCTACTGTTCTGTTATTTAAAATTTCCTCTCTTAAAAAAAATTTTTTTTTACATTTTTTGTGTTTGTAGTAACTCCAGATAAGGTTGCCATATGACATGACAGTTGATTTTATATCTCTTGAGTCTCTTAGTCTAGAGTATTCTCACCTTCTCTGACATTTTTCCCCTGTACACTGTTGACTTGAAGAATCATAGTGTATCTTGCTAAAGGATATCCTACATTCAGGATTTGTCTGTTCCCTTCCTCTTAGTGTTCTTCAGTTTATACTAAAATCTTGATTAAAACCATTTTTAACTCTTTTTGGCAAAAATATTCCATAAGCTATGTGCTGGGTACTTCATATTATAAAGCATCAAAAGGCTCGTGATGTCTGTTTATGGTCTGCCTTTATAAATGCTGAAATTGATCAGTGAGTTCAGGTTGTGACATTGTAAAGTTTCCTGTTAAGCTCTCATTCATTGATGATCATTTCAGGATCAGTTACTTGTTTGGAGATTATAATATGGTGGTTTTTACTTCTATCTTTTTTCTGTATTTGTTTAACTGGAATTCTGTGAAGAATTTTCCCTCATTAGCTGAGACTGTTTGAATACTTGAAATCTAGTTAGAGCAGGAATAAATGCTGAATTATTTTTCAGAGTCAGGAGATGGTGTCCAGTTACTTCCAGTGTTGATTCATGAGTTAAGGACTTCTATACAGGAGCGTGGCTTTCTCATTTTAAATATCCGTCTGAACTCATGGGTCTTTATGTATTCAATTTGTTTTAGTCAGTGGTAGTTATTAATTTTGCTTATATTGATCAGCACAAGCCCCTTCATGTTGGCTTTTGAGTCATTTTTCCATGACCCTGGTAGTCTTAGATAGCTTCCCTGCTTTTTGACAGAATAAGATGTATGAGGCTTATCTTACATATTTCCTACCCCAGACCTGGAATCAGTCATTCCTCCAAGAAGTCCTGGTTCTTTTTAGTGGGGAATGATATTTAGAGACCACAGTCTGGGCGGAGGTATTTACTGATCTTGGGCTGTCATTGCCTTTAGGTGTTTTTCGTAGGTGGTATTAGGAAATACATATTTTTAAAAGAAAAAGATCTTCAGTTTATATTGTCATTTCAGATTCAGATTGAGGATCGCATACTTGGGTGTTCTGTTTTTACTTTTTCTTTTTTCCCCCCTTGGTTTTAAACTTGTATCTCTTTCCTGACACTGAAAACTTTAGTCCCTAACAGAGTAGTAACTTAATTACACATTTGCTTTGTCCTGATACAGATGTCATTAATAACAACATATTATTAATATATATCTTATTAACATCTTGGTGTACATTAATAACAAATCTTATATATTATAGTAATTTTTTAATACCAATATTACTGCTGACAGTAAGACTACTGAATAGTATTTGAGATGATTTTTATACTTCTTTATTCATCCTTATGCCATATTTCTAGTGAGGACATATAGTCAAAATACTGTGTTCCAAAGTCACTTAAAGTAATTTTTTTCTCTGTGTGGTTATGCCAACAACTTGATATACAAACAGGTTAATTTGTTTCAGTTTTCAGTTTTTAGGGATTACATTTCTAATTTAAATTTTTAGAAAAATGTAAAACATCTACATGATTCCAAAATCAAACTGTAACTGTATACAGAGAGTTTTCATACCCATCCTTTCCCTCTAGGTAATCATTTCCTTTCCTTCCCTCATAGGTAGCCACATTTGTTAATTTTTGCTTATTTTTCCAGTGTTTTAAAATTTTTGTTAATAAAATCAAAATCTGCCTATAAATTTATATTTCTCTCCCCTTCTTACACAGAAGCTAGGATACTTTTTACATTTAATCATTCATGTTTGGATCTGGTGATCTCCCCAGTCCTTGTTATGGTACATGATATCTCATTATGTATATCACCTTTTATTCAACAAGTGCCCCATCGATGGACATTTTGTATATTCTTTTGCCATTAAAAATAATTCTGCGATGAATAGCTCTGTAAATAAAAAATTTAGTATTTTTACCAGTGTATTTTGGGATAGATTTTAGGACATGGGATTGGCAGGTTGGGAGTGCTTGTGTGGATATATTGTCAGTTCCTTTTTATCCACTTTGCCCCATTTTTCACTCCTTCTGTATTGTGTGGGAGTGCCTATTAACAAATTGCCTCTTTACCTGAGTGTATTGTGAGTCTTGGATTTTTGCCAACCACATAGCTGGGAAGCTCCATATAGTTCTACTTTGCATTTCTTTTGGTTGAATTAGTAAGCATTTTCCCAAATCTTTAAAGACCATTTTCATTTCTTTGTGACTTCTTATAGATTTTTTTATTTTTCTATCAGGTTATTGAGATTTTTTTTCTTAAAAAAATAATAGGAGCTCATTATACATTAGTGATAGCCTTTGCGATATGCTGCCAACCACTTTTTAACTTAGGTGACTTAAAGAATATCTTAGTGACAAAATGAAATACAAAAGGAAGGAGGCCCTTAATTTCTGAACTACCATGGAAAAACCTAGGCTTTCAGTTAATGGTCGTGTTCATTTTTATATACTTTTAGGGATATACTTATCACTAAGTATTCTTAGTGATTACTTAGTTATCACTAAGCCTTCTTAGTGATAACTATAAAATTGTTCTTAAAATTTACAATGACTTCAGCATTACCTTCTAGTTAATTTGGGAGCACAGAATTCAAGCAGAAAATCTTAGAGATAAATAATCCAGTTTAATGCTGTTTCTAATACTGTTAGACTAGTTTTTTGAAAAGTGAGAGTATAAATTTCAGATTTTGAGGGATTGTCTCAAGACCACTGCTACATTTTATGGGATAATTATATCACTTTATTATTCTCCTACAGCTCTGGGGTTTCTGAAAGATTGTCTGCCTTGTGTAGAGATCAAGATGATAAGAGTCTGAGTTAGTAGACTGGGAGACTTCAAAAATAACTCACAGGGCGTTGCTTATAGATCTCAGACATTGCATTCTTCATACATCAGCAGCTTTTCTTTTTAAATTCTAGCTCTGTAATGCAGTCCTCAAACAGTTAAATGTCTTCTGACAAAGTAGTTACCTTTCATGTGATTTCTAATCTAAAAATCAGATATTCTATTTTTCTAGAAGAACCTAACAAGACATGTGACAGCAGTAACACTAGTGCTACCACTACCTCCATCCAGCCTAATCTGGAAAACAGTAACAGCAGCAGTGAACTAAATTCTTCCCAGAGTGAATCTGCTAAGGCAGCTGATGAGCCTGAAAATGGAGAAAGAGAGTCTCATACACCTGTCTCTATTCAAGAAGAGATAGGTAAGAATACACTTCATCCATTAAAGCGAACTTTTTAATTTTTTTAATTTTTAATTTTTTAAATAAAAGTTTGATGGGGTGGGAAGACTTAGATTTTCTTTTCCTTTTTTTTTCTTTTTTTGAACACAAGTAGCACTTGTCATTGTTTTTATTTTAAAAAATGCAAATGCATAGGAAGAAACAAATCTTTTTAGTACCCCCTCCCCAGAGGTAACCACTGTCAACAATTTGGTGTGTAACATTTTCTGTCTTTCTGCATGTGGTTACATTAATGTATGTATGTTTACCAAAAGGGTTTTTTTTTTTAAATTTTTTTTTTAACGTAAGTGGAATCATTCTGCATGCATTGTTCTGCATCTTGCTTTTTTTTCACTTAGTAATACATGTAGGGGATCTTTTCATGATATAAATTGAATTCATTCTTTTTTTTTTTAACTGCTGCATGGTACTCCACAGTTTGGATGAACATTAATTCATTACCATTTCTCTGTTAGTGGACATACAGGCTATTACCAGTTTTTATAGTGGTGCCTTTTTTTTTTTTTTT
>ML108788.1:22997-33986 GCA_003697995.1 Taxidea taxus jeffersonii | reverse complement strand
TTTTTTTTTTTTTTTTGCCTGACACGTTTCTTAAACCAATCTCTGAAGCAGAGGCAGTTACTGACATGTCAAACACGAGAACCTTCTATCTCTTTGTTTCCAGTCCAATGCTTAGCACACTGGATTACAAAGTCCTCGAAAGTTAAAAAAACAAAAAACAAAAAACAAAAAACAACTCATCCTTGAAGCTGTGTCTTTTGCCAAGTCTCTGCCTTTAAAAGTAAGTTGATTTATCCACTTCTATTCCTACTTCTGAGGTCTCTTTCCATCCTTAAGAGCTACAGGGGGGGTAAAAAACGGATTGGAGGACAAAATATTTAACCCTCTTTTAGAAACACCATAGGTGAGTTTGGGGAAAACAGCAGTCTTCTCATATTTCTCTGCCACTATCCGCTATGAACAAAACCGGATGCAGTTAATAGCTTCCTTTCAATACTGTATCCAATGGCTATGTGTTTGAGTACACTGATGCCCAATTTTGCTGCTTTAATCAGCAAGGAAGAATGGTGCTCATTTCAGATGTTGCATGTAACAGGTTAAAAATTCACCATACTCTTCTGACAAATAATATGAAAAGAATATGAAAAATCAATTTATTTATGGCATGATAGTTTCTGTATTAATTGAAACAAAATTGTTACCAGTAAAAATCAGGGCATACCTGATATGGTCTTGCCTAGAAGTATCTGGTATGCTTTAAGCTATAAGGAATAACTGTGGCCAAAATCAGTGACCTTAAGATCAAAGCTACTCCAAAAAGCCTCCTCGATAAGAAAATAGTAAGCTGTGGCACATGAAAACCTGTTTTGCCTTTTCAAAGTTCTCTTTTGCAAATCACTTTGTCATTACAGAAAGTATGCTAAGAAGTCATTCCCCAAGATTTCATAAGCCTTAGAGGCTTGCTTTAAAAAAGCAAAATGCTTCAGGAAGGAAACATGTGAGGGAGGCATAACCCAAAAGATAAAGGCTTACAGCAGGTAAGTTTAGAAGATCCTTTTTCTTTTTTTCTTTTTTTAAAGACTTTTATTTTTAAGTAATCTCTACAGCCAACATGGGACTTGAACTTACAACCTTAAGATCAAGAATTCCATGTTCTACTGACTGAATCCAGCCAGATGCCCCAGAAGATCCTTTATTTTGAGTATCATTCTCCTCCTTACGTTTTTAGAGCACCTGGTAGTTTCTAGATTGTCTCAACACTATCACCCTCTTGTGAAGCCTCCACACTCTACAAGGCACACAATGCACATAGATACAATTGCTCTTATTTCACTTAAGAAACAACTGAGCTTTAGAAAGACTAGGTTAGCCAAGGTCACATAATAAATCAAGTGTAGCAGCAAAACTTGAGCCAACCAATGTCTTCTAATTGCCAATCAGGCACTCCTTCCAACTACACACTTCCTGACTAATGGCTCCATCATGATTATGTTCTTCCTGGACACCCACAGACACAGACCTTCTTGGAATCCTATCCCTCTGCCATCCCTCTAACTGCTGCTTTTTTCCTTTGCTCACTCTCCCTGCTCTATCCCCTAAATACGGTGTGATGATTAATTTGATGTGTCAACTTCACTGGGCTAAGGGATGCTCAGAGAGCTGGGAAAACATTATTTCTGGGTGTGTCAACAAGGGTGTTTGTACAAAAAATTAGTATTTGATTCAGTAGACCAAGCAAAAATGATGTGCCCTCGCCAATGTGGGTGGGCAGCGTCCAATCCGTTGAGAGACTGAATAGAACAAAAAAGGCAGAAGAAGGGCAAATTCCTTTTCTCTCCTCCTGGGCTGGGCTGTCCATCTTGTCTTTGCCTTGGACACCTACGCTTCTGGTTCTTGGGCTTTGGGACTCCAGGACTTACACCAGGGGCTGCCCGAGTTTTCAGATCTTTGGACTCAGACCGCATTACAACATCCAGTTCTTGGTTCTTCAACTTGCAGACAACAGATCATGCAAGTTCTCAGCCTCTATAACCACCTGAGACAACCACTGTAAAGCATGTCCATGTTCATGACCTCTACATAGATGATTTTCAAATAACTGATTCCAATCTGTACCCTGAACTCCAGCAACACAGTCATTCAACAGATACTCACCAAATGCCAACTATATTCTTGTCACAGTGTTAGGTTTCAGGGACGATATTAGAAACTGGAGAAGACAAGTCCCTGCCTTCATGGAACCTGTCGTCTTGCAGGGGAGAAGTAATCCCTATAAACTCCATCATGTCATGATCATGGGCTAGAACAGATTCCTCAACAGATTCCTCATGTGTGTGTAGCTAGGATCAATCTGAAAATGACTTCCAGAGTAAATGAAGTTGGGAGCTAGACTTCTTCGAATATACTTTACTTTGGAGGTTTTACTTGAAGACCATGAAAACACCTTATTTAAATGTTAAACAAAATTTGAATTAAAAGGCAACCCTTAAAAATAGAGACTATCCCAAATAAGCAAAAACTTGGCAATTTGAGTCTAAACGCATAGCAAGGTATTTCTACAGACAAAAAGCTCTATAAAAAAATACTTTAAATATTCATATCCCTAGTATGAGCTTGTGTCCCTCCAAAATTCCTATGTAGAAGTCCTAATCTCTAGTACCTCAGAATGTGACTGGATTAGGAGGCTGGGTCTTTAAGGAGGCAACAAAAGTAGAATGAGGTCATATGAGGGGCCCATAATCCAATATGACCGGTGTCCTTATAAAAAGAAAGGATTAGAACACTGAAGGGCATGCAGAGAGAACAGACCATGGAAGGACATACAGTGAGAAAGCAATCACCTGTAAGCCAAGGAGGGGTCTCTGAAGAAACCACATCTGCCCATATCTTGATCTCCCATCACAAGCTTCCAAAACTGTGAGAAAATAAATTTGTGTTTAAACCCCCCACCCAGGGACGCCTGGGTGGCTCAGTTGGTTAAGCAGCTGCCTTCGGCTCCGGTCATGATCCCAGCGTCCTGGGCTCGAGTCCCACATCGGGCTCCTTGCTTGGCGGGGAGCCTGCTCCTCCCTCTGCCTCTGCCTGCCTCTCTGTCTGCCTGTGCTCTCTCTCTCTCTCTCTAACTAATAAGTAAATAAAATCTTTAAAAAAAATTTAAAAAAAAAATTAAAAAAATAAATAAATAAACCCCCCACCCAGCCGGGCACACTGCAATTCACCTTTAATGATGTGATTTTAGATATCCCAGGCCATATACGCCAAGACGACAGAAAGAGAGCAGAGTTGGAACTTATGACGGTTTAAAAGCACAATGTTAAAATTCATTCACACTCCTTCCACTGAAAGGTTGGGTCTGTGCCCCCCCCCCCACCGTATTGGGGGCTCTCGAACAACACGAAATGCCCACAATATGGCAGAAGCGAGGCTGTACCGGTTTACAGACTGAGGGCTTAGGAGAGTTCTATTTCCTGTCTCCTGGATACCCACCCTTGGACCCCGGCCACCACGCAGAGAGAAAAGCAGGCCATGTGGAGAGGCCAAGCGCACGTGTGCTGGCTGAGAGACCCCTCGGAGGGCCCTGCTCGCCAGCAGCATCCCATGCCAGTCACATGAGTTAAAAATCCTGCGGGATGGATCCAGGGGCAGCTACCTTCTGAAATGCAGCCACAACACAGACCACTAGCCAGCACAGCCTCTAAATGTGAGAGGTCATAATAAAATTATCATTTTAAAACACTTTGTTTGGGGCTGGTTTGTTCTGTAGCAACAGATTACCTGAGCAGGACTCTAGAAATAGGCGCTGGATGAAATTCTTTATGACCTCTTTCTACAAATGTCCATAAATGCAGTGGGATGTCTTGGGGACCCTTAGCAGGTGAGCTCCGTGCACCTAATGGTAAGCTCTCCAACTAAATGTACGTTCAGGAAAGTCAGAATAAGACGAATAGCCCTACCGACACTTGAGCCCAAACAGGCAAATCACTCAAAAATGCAAGAATGAGAGAAGTTTTCTTCAGACAAAAATAGCCCTTCAGGACCCATCCCTCCGGCTTCTGAACGAGTTTCTGTCCACGGTCATTGGCTGAGGACCCTCTTGCATGTGGCCGCAAGGATTTCAATAATGTTGTGATGCAGCATTACCCTGTCTTCTGCTTCCTCTCCCAGTCACCCCGACGCTATCAAAGCTGCAACCATCACCATGGAAACGAGCCTGAGAAGAAACTCAACATTCTTGGTCAAACCCTCTATGCTGTCACCCACAGGGGATGCTGGAAGGAGAGGCTTGTATTTAAGTTAAAAAAAAAAAAAAATCTGATTCTGAGAGATACTCATGGCTTTCTCTCTTTGTTTTCTTCCTACTAGGATGCAAGAGATATTCAAAAAAAAGGGAAAAGAAAAGAAATGAAATTTTCATTTCTGACTTCCAAAATAATATTGAGGACCTACCTCATGGGAACTACTGAAACAAGCCACAGAGAATCCTACCCCCCCCAAGGATTTTTGATTCCACCACCAATGATGAAGGATAGCATTAATAAAAGTTAAATACAAGGCTTCAGAGCCAGACAGACCTGGATGGGTTCCAGTCCTAATGCCATTACTCAGCAGCTAAGCAAATCCATTCACTTATATATTCACTCAACAAACAGATTTCGGGTTACCAGTTAGCTCATGGATGCTTTGCTAGACACTGAGAAAACCTTTAGGTGCAAAACGAGCTCATGCCTACCACATACCACCAGGCACTACTCTAGCTGCCAAGAAAACAAAGCTGAACAAAATCAATGCCTTGGCTTAAAGAGCTTTCATTCTAGTGGTCAAGACACAGGAAAAAAATTTTTAAATAAAGTGACATTGTTATAAGAGCCCTGAAAGAGACACATGTGGGGCTAAAACAGAAAGAAAATAGAGTCGAGAGAGAGAGAGAGAGAAAGGGGGGCAAACCCAAGAAAGAAACCGGCTGTTAATGATGGAGAACTGAGGGTTAGCGGAGGGGGGGTTCGTGGGGGAATGGGTGACAGAGGTGATGGGGAGGAAAATGGGTGACAGAGGTGATGGGGAGGGAGGAACATACTTGTCATGAAGAGCACCAGATAATGTAAGGAAGTGCTGAGCCACTATATCATACCCAGAAACTAATATTACATTGTATGTTAACTAACTGGGATTTAAATAAAAACTAAGAAAAAAAAAGAGCAGAAAAAAGTAGAATCTTTCTTTAGGGCAGTGGTCAGAGCAAGTAATTTTGTTTAAATTCGTTAAGTCTTCTTAGGTTCCCTCTCTGGAAACAGGCATGCCACTACACCAGCTTGTTGCAAATTAAGTATCCTGCTTAGTATGCGGGGATGTTCAGTAAATGGCAGCTAGTGTAATTATTAATATCATCCAGGAAAATATACTGGGTTATTCTTGGGAATGCAAGCCACCATGGGCCCTAAGCCCTGCTTGGCCCTGTAAAGCGGGTTAGCCCCTGCCTTCTCTCTTCCCGAGCCATCATCGCTCAGGGTTGTGTTTGCAGTGAGCAATCTGGAGGGGTAAAATCAAGTCTCCCTCCAACGCCAAGAGGTTTGCCATAAAATAGGCGGGTTCCCCAAGCTCAGGGTTTCTCAACTTCGATGGAACCCCAGTATGTAGAGTATCCAGTCCCCTTGAAATTGACCTCTTGGGATTTGGGGACCTTGGAGAACTGACACAGACACAATGTTTATGCTGTTTGCTGTGCTGTGAGTGATTAAGACCTCCACCTCTGACCCAAAAGTCATGTGATTTTTGCCAGCACGAGCAAAATGGTAATAGGCAGATGTATTCGCTTGTAAGAAGGGTAAGATCCCAGATCCTGGCAGTGTCCCTCGAGAATCTCCCCAGACCTTCAACTTTAACACAGGTTAAACACAAGCTGACAGGTTAACACAAGCTGTCAGTCACTTCACCCTTGACATGGTAGTTTCTTTTGATGACAGTTCTTAGTTAACATCGCGAAACACACTCACATAGACACACAACACACAACAGAACACACCACCAATCGAGACCATCCCAAATTTCTGTAGACCACCACCACGGAGCCTGGCAGTTTCTTTTGTTCCTCATTACCGGGGAACTATTACATAGATTTGTTCTCCCAAAAGGTCCAAAAGAGGAGGGACAACAAACCTTTAATATCAGCACACAAGACAAAGGATGGTGACAACGGTGTAAGATTAAAAAAAAGAGAGAGAATGGAAGAGATGCCAAACAATCATTAAAAAAAAAAAAAAAGTAGGACGCCTGGGTGGCTCAGTTGGTTAAGTGGCTGCCTTCAGCTCAGGTCATGATCCCAGCGTCCTGGGATCGAGTCCCGCATCAGGCTCCTCGCTCGGCAGGGAGCCTGCTTCTCCCTCTGCCTCTGCCTGCCTCTCTGTCTGCCTGTGCTCACTCTCTCTCTCTCTCTCTCTAACTAATAAATAAATAAAATCTTAAAAAATAATTAAAAAAAAAACCATTTGAAAAAAAAAACTAGGTGGCCAATTTGCAAATATTGTAGAGTATACAGATTTGCTCTTAAAGTGGAGACCTATCTAGGAAGAAACAGCATCTCACATAAGCAAGTTTTAATCAGAAATACTTTTCAAAAAAAGACATTCTGTCAAGGGCATTTTATCAGATGGCAAAAAATGATGTATAACACTCTTCTATATCCCAAGTAAAAGTAAAAAAAGGCACGGGCAGCAATTATAATTTTTGCAGGGTCATAAAGGTTTTCTTTGTCTCCTTAAAGCATTTTCTTCCTTCTCTCCAGGCCAATTTTTTTTTTTAAAGAGCCAAGATGTAAGTTGAATTTGCTAACTCTTGTTATATACGGAAAACGCTCAAATTTGAAATGCATTTTTAATTAAGTATACTGCTGGGAGTTTGGAAATTCTGACTGAATGAGCATTTGTCTATCTCCTATTAAATGTTAAAAAAAAAAAAAAAAGGCAACATGGCCTTCCTTCCTCATTATCACATACTCCTAGGAGCCACGTGCACATTTCAGGGACGGAAACAGCAGGTACAAAGACATGCGTGTGCATATAAACCACAAACCACGGTTTCAGATACACATCTTGTTTGTTTAAAACAAGGAACCACTTGGCGGGGGGGGGGGGGGGGGGGGGGGGGAGGAAGCAGATTTATCACTTCGCCCAGGCACTAGCCATGCTGTGGAATTTCACGTCAAGGATAATCACATCAATGAAATATTTATGTACACTCATTATAGGGAAATGCTCTGTTTTATCACCAAGATTTGGTGTGGCTTAAGTAAAAAGGCAGGAAGAGTTTAGGTTGTGGAATTCACTGTGGTCTGGTTTCTAAATTTAGTAAACTAAAGCCAGGACAGTTCCCATATCAGGGGAGATGGTCCTTTGAGCAAACGTTGTTAGGATGTTCAAAAGTTCTGTGTTACAATTAAAGGTATGTGAGACTGAGCTCATTCTCTCTTCTCAAAAAATAAAAAATGGATTCCAAGAGAGCATTTGCTAAACAAAACAATTCACACTCCCTGGGATTGTTTTAAATGAAAAGCACGCACGCTCTGGTCCCATCTCTGGGGCTGATGTATCAGGCACCCTTCTCCCAGGGGTGACGCACTCCATCAGATACCGGACCAGCCTGCAAGACTGGAAAAGTCTCTTCAGACACAGAAGGCATCAAAGGGACTGCCAGATATGCTATGGGCCAGTGAATTGTAATCCCAAAGAGATTTGTGTAATCTCCCAGTCAGAAAACCCTCGGACTCCAGAATTCACAAGGCTAAGAACATAATATATTGTATCTGAAGAAACTGCTCTGAGAGGGAAAATAAAAAATAATAGATTCTTCTCCACCCAGGATTGATTTATCAGTCACTTACGTCAATGTGCGAAGCACAAAAAAACAAAGAGAAGGGAGAGCACAGCAATTAGGCAACACAAAGACAGAGGATCTTATTTCACAGAGCGGTAGGAACAGTGGGGAGCTGCAATCCCTCCCTGGCTACCTGACTCTGAGAACCCCAGCTCTTTAAAATCACTTAATTGCTTCTCTTTGCAGGGAATGTTTACTTCTTTTCTCCACATTCTCTTTCCCAGAGCCCTGCTTAACAATTCATGTGGTAGAGTTTCTAATAACTCTTCTTCAGGGGACCCAAGAAAAATGGAAAGCATAAACCTAAGTACCTTGAGTCCACATGGGGGGCCCACAATGTATCAGGCTTTGTGTTAGGGGATAGGAGTTTAATAAAAAAAATTAAAAATTAAAATTTTAAAAAAAGGATCCTATTCACTATAGCATGAATTGTTTAAAAAAAAAAAGATTTTATTTATTTATTCGACACGGGGGGGGGGGAGCACAAGCAGGGGGAGTGGGAGAGGGAGAAGCAGGGCTCGATCCCAAGGTCCTGGGATCATGACCTGAGCAGAAGGCAGATGTTTAACAACTGAGCCACCCAGGTGCCCCCATAGCATGGCTTACAAAGAGGTCTTGCATACCAAGTCTCAAACATTTTACTATAACTTTTGGTTGCCATAACTGGAAGTCAAGTCACACTAGTTGGAGCAAGACAAAAATTAATCAGTGAACGTGGTTAAGCAGAAGAAAGATGTCCATATCCTACTGCCCCATAATGGCACCTACATCACCTTAGATGGCAAAAGGAATTTTATAGATGTGCTTATGTGAAGGATCTTGAGATGGAGAGGTTATTAGGGGCCAATCTAATCACATTGATTTTTTTTTTTAACTATACAGCTATACTCCGGCATGCAATATTACGTTAGTTTTAGGTGTACAACATAGTGACTCAACTTCTCTAGATGCTCTGCCATGCTCACCACAAGTACAGCTACCCCCGTCCCATAAACAGTATTCTAACATCACTGCCCGTCTTCCCTATGCTGTGCCCTTTATTCCCATGATGTATTTACTCCGTAACTTGAAGTCTGTATATCCCTGTCCCCTTGACTCATTTTGCCAACCCCTCCCCCCCACCTCCCCTCTGGCAACCCTAAGTTTGTACTCGTTACAGATCTGATTCAGCTTTCTGTTTCTTCATTTGTTTCAGTTTTTAGATTCTACATATAAGTGAAGTCATGCGCATTTGTCTTTCTCTGTCTGACTTATTTCACTTAGCATAATACCTTGTAGAGTCCACCCATGTTGTTGCAAATGGCAAGATCTCATCTTTTTTGTGGCTGCATAATATTTTCTCTCTCTCTCTCTCTCGCTATATCTTCCTGATCCATTCATCTACTGATGGACACTTGAGTTACTTCCATATCTTGGCTACTGTGAACTAGCTCCAATGAATACAGGGGTGCATATATCTCTCTGAACTAGTGTTTTCACTTTGAGTAAACACACTGCAGTGGAATTACTGAGTCCTGTGGCATCTGACAAGCCTCCACATCATTTTCCACAATGGCTGTACCAATTTATTTTACCATCAACAGTGCACATGGATTCCTTTTTCTCCACCTCCTTGCCAAAACGAGTTACTTCTTTTTTATTTTAACCATTCTGACAGGTGTAAGGGGGAAATTCATTGTGGTTTTGATTTGTAGTTCCCCAATGATTAGTGATGTTGAGCATTTTTCATGTGTCTCTTGGTCCTCAGTATGTCTTCTTTGAGAAAATATCTAGATTGGATCCTCTACCCATTTTCTAATCAAATTGTTTGGCTTTGGGGGTGTTAAATTATATTAGTTCTTCATATATTTTGGATATTAGCCCCTTATTGGATATATCATTTGCAAATATCTTCTTCCATTCAGCATTCTCTTTGGGATTACAATTCACTGGCCCATAGCATATCTGGCGGTCCCTTTGATGCCTTCCATTCTTCCATTTGCCTTTTTTGGTTTTTTTGATGCTTTCCTTTGCTGTGCAAAAACTTTTCATTTTGACATAACCCAACAGTTTGATTTTGCTTTCATTTTCCTTGACCTGGGATCTATAACTAGAAATATGTTTCTACAACTGAGGTCAGAGTACTTATAGCCTATGTTCCCTTCTAGATAGTTTCAGGTCTCACATTTAGGACCTTAATCCATTTTGAGTTTATTTTTATGTATGGTGTTGAATAGTGGTCCACTTTCATTCTTTTGCATGTAATTCTCTAGTTCTCCCAAAACCATTTGTTGAAGAGACTGTCTTTTCCCCCCATTGCATTTCTTGCCTCCTTTGTCAGAGACTAATTGATCATAAAAGCATGGGGTTATTTCTGGGCTCTCTATTCTATTCCATTGATCTATGTGTCTATTTTTTAATTTATTTATTTTAAGGAAAGAGAGAAGGCCACAGCAGGGGAGGAGCAGAGGGAGAGGGAGACAAGCAGACCCCCTCTGAGCAGGGAGATCAATACTTACCTCAATCTCAGGACCCTGAGATCGTGACCTGCTCTGAAATCATGAGACAGATGCTTAACTGACTAAGCCACCCCAGTCCCCCACCTATTTGTCTATTTTTGTGCCAGTATCATACTGTTTTGATTAATACAGCTCTGTAGTATATCTGGAAATCTGGAATCGTGTTGTGATGCCTGCAGCTTTGGTCTTTTTTAAGACTGCTTTGGCTATTTGGGGTCTTTTGTGGTTCCATAAAAATTTTAATACTATTTGCTCTACCTCTGTGAAAAATGCAGCTGTTATATTAATAGGGTTGCACTGAATCTGTAGATTACACTGGCTCCTATGGACATTTTAACAATGATAATTCTTCCAGTTGATGATAATGGAGTATCTTTTCATTTATTTGTGTGATCTTCAATTTCTTTCATTAATGTTTTACAGTTTTCAGAATAAAGGTCTTTCACTTCCTTGGCTAAGTTTATTCCTAGGCATTTTAATCTTTTGGTGCAACTGTAAATTGTTTTCTTAATTTTTCCTTCTCTTGCTTCATTATTAGTATAAAATGCTATTGATTTCTGGGTATTAATTTTGTATCCCACAACTTTACTGAATTCATTACTTCTAATAGTCTTTTGATGGAATCTTCATGGCTTTCTTTATAGAGAATCATGTCATCTGTAAAGAGTGACTATTTAATTTTTTC
>ML108788.1:0-17997 GCA_003697995.1 Taxidea taxus jeffersonii | reverse complement strand
GAAAGAATCCATCTCCCTCATGAGAATGCAAACTCCACCCCTCCCTTTTCTTCCCCAAGAGGATGGGCAGGTGTACACAAGGCTTACCCAGTCCCATGGCGCTGGGGAGTGGAGACCTATACTGGTCCCTGAGTCCTCTGCCCCATGCGAAGCACCTTGTCTACCAGCTGACTCAGTATGCCACCGGCACTGGACACCGACTGGAGTTGGCCCTGAATGATTATCCTCTATTCTCTAAGCTCAGCCTGAGCCCTGTATCCTCCTTCCTCAAGTCCTCCTGCCTGAACACTTTCAAATTTTGATGAACCCCATCTGGGCCTTGGTCCTAACCTCCAACCAACCCCTGTCTTGGCCTATCCAGCCCGGACCCCCTCCCCCCGCCCAGGGATGGTACCTCATGCTCACTAAAGCATCCCCCAGAGCAAGCTGGCTGGTCCTCTACTCAGAACCTTAACATGGCACAACTTTCCTTTCTTTGTAGGTGGGAGCCCAAGAAGCTCAGAATTGATAGGCTCTCTCAGCCTCTCTCTCTGCCTGAGCCCAAGGTATGGCTACTCTTGTTACAATACTGCCAACCTGTCTTGCATGAAGCAACTTTGTACTATAGGCTTCCCAGGGCTCCAGGGATCCTGAGGCCAAAAGCGCTGCTGCTGTTAGCCAAGATGTCCGTTAGCAACCCAAATACACAGACACTGGAATTCTGACTTGGAGAAAGGATAAGACACATAGATATACTGACGGCCCTCTCCCCCGCCCCATCTTCTTCTCCTTTCCCACACTTCACTAGGCCTAAAGGGCTAGGCTCATTTTACTCCACTCCTTTGTGGCAGGGATTGATCTTCCCTGTAATTTATCATCCGAACCAGAATGCATTTGAGAGAAAATAATGAGGCCAGGACAATGAACATGAACTGGAACTGTCCCAGGCAAGGTGATAAGCGTGGTCACCCTAGTCATATTAAACCAGACATTTAGGCCCAATGGATCTAGTTCTTGAGATGCTAATGGAGGCTTAAGGGATTTCAAAAATCTTATCTGGTAGACAAAAAGTTGAACACTGATTTTTTCCTGCCTTCCTGCTTCAAGAACCTTAATCTCCTGAGACATGGTTGCCTCTGGGTGACAGGGAAGGTGGGGACACACACACACAAATATAAAAGAGAAAAGCATATTAATGAACCCCAAATGATTCACCGTCTTATTTATGCTATACTAAACAATGTAGCAAGGAACACCCATGTACACTTGCTCAGTGAATTTCTTACTTTTGTTAGTTTGTTTGTCGTTACTGTGTTTAGAGGAAGTGGGCTTACAAAAGACATGGAAATGACGAAGAGACTTGAAGGAAAATAAAGCTCATACTGAAAGCCTACTGAACAACTTGTAATTTCCTACAGGCCAGAGTGTTTCTCAACTCTGAGCTTTGGCTCAAGCTGTTTCTTCTTCCTGAAACGCCCTCAGTGAAACCAACTCACTTTGCCCTTAACTGTCCTCCACAATGAAGGGTTTTTTGATTGTCTTCCACCCCCTTCCCCAACCTCCCTACTCACAGTCCAGCTCCTTCCATGGGAGTCTCCTGGGTTAATGGAGTGCTTTCCACAGGTTGAGAACTGAGTCAACCAGTGTGTGCAATGACCTTGAGAAGGAAGTATAGCATCCTCATTTTGCAGGTTAAGAAATGGAATTTAGCAGGGGCGCCTGGGTGGCTCAGTGGGTTAAAGCCTCTGCCTTCGGCTCAGGTCATGGTCCCAGGATCTTGGGATCCAGTCCCGCATCAGGCTCTCTGCTCAGCAGGGAGATTGCTTCTCTTCCTCTCTTTCTGCCTGCCTCTCTGCCTACTTGTGATCTCTGTCTCTCAAATAAATAAAACCTTAAATAATTTTAAAAAAATAGTAAAAAAAGAAAAAAAGAAACGGAATTTAGCAAGTTGTAGTACATGAATTCTCACCCAGGTGTACTCAGCAGTGTCCAGCCTACCTAGTCTCTTCTGTGGTTCTTGTTTTGTTTATTTTTAAGAGTTAAATGACCTATTGAATATGAGAGCTCTTGCAAACAATTGTGGAGCTGGATGAATGCAACAAACTTTCCTTGGACCCATCTTCTTTCTACCTGAATGCTAAACTTTTGATGATAAAGACTAGATTCTATCTAAATTCCAAAATGTTAGCATGACATGAAAAGCCTCAAGAAATTCTTACTAAATGTTAGCAGAAGTGTCATAGGAGCAAACACGCTTCAACCCTCCAGATGGTCACATTTCTGGAAAGGAATAGGAACATCACCATGTAAGTTTCCAAGCCACTTCTGTTCTAGAATTGGGTACTTGTTGGGTGGGTGGGGGGTGACATTTGAATAATACCATTGACTTTACAGATGCCAGAAGTAGATATCCACTGTTGTTAAAGCAGGGAGGAGCGCTTTCAGGTGTAAAAGAGAGTTTAGAACTTAAAGATCTCTGAGCAGGCACAATGACAGGGGGACATCCCTGATGGAATGATGTTGTCTGGAATGTAGTCGCTGGTCAGATGGGGAGGTCAGACAGGACACCAAGGGAAAAACTACCTTAGACTCTAGACCAGTGACCAGTGCTCAGCAATACGTAGATGGAATGAGAGGAGGGACAATTCAGGACAGAGTCTGGTTAGTAGTGAACTCCCTGATAGCACTACAGATACCACAAAGGGAGAAACTGTGTGAGTGTCAGTGAGTGCGTATGAGGGGGGGGGGGAAAAAGCTACATCACCAAAAGCTTTAATACTGGACCTTTCACGCAGAATGCCCAGCACATGGTTCTCCCCCCGCCCCAAAGGGGGCTTCAAAGGGAAGCTCAGAATCTCCAGATGGCAGAAACAGCAGGGGTCGTATCTCAGCACGTCTGACTGTTCTCAAAGTTTCTGGACCCGTTTACCTTCTTCAAAATTATTCTCCCTTTTCCCTGCTCACAGTGTTTTTCCTGAAGGGGACTGGATTCTGTGGATGTCACATTTATTTGTAACATTTCAGCAACTTCAGCCATCGTAGGTAATAAATACTGGGATCCCCTAGCTCTGTAACACACACCTCCTCTCCAAGCAGAGCTTTCGCATTAATGTTGGGAAGCTAACAGCAACGACAACAAAAGAATGACAAAATTAGTAATTTTGACATGTGAACTGCACATCATAATCACAGTTTTGGTGAGGAACTTATGCTACAGCAAGAGCAATGAAATCCTAATCACAGAGGAGGGTCTCATTAGAACCGGGAGGATTTCATGTTTGCTGAGATGCACTGTGAATGTCAGCGAACTTTGTGTAGAAAATTAGCATATTTTCACATTAGAAAAAGTGAGAATTTGCTAGATGTACCCGTGAACGTATGTATTATAAAAAAAATCCCATCTTTTGGACACACACCATCATTTCAAACACAGCAATTTGCTACTCGAAGGGAAGCATCAACAATTAGAACCCTGAGTGGACAGGTTTAATTAGCCTGAGTATTGTGTATCTTTGAAAAGACAATACATGTAGTAGAGCTTTCTTTTGCCCCAACCAAGCTTCATAAAAGCACATGTGTTTGTACATAAACTCACTCACATTGTCCTGTCAAAATTATGATGTAGCACAGAGAGGGATGCTAAGATAAGTGGTTACCATAGCAACAAAAATCGCCACCACACTGGAGACGTCGGAGTGATTCTGTCTCATCTCTCAGGTTCTGGACAGAATGGCTTGCTCAAGTTATCCATCAGCCACCCAGAACAAAGTCCTTCAGGCACAGGATTCCGGTTGTTCTGAATCACCTGAGAATGGCCATAACTGCCAAGTCTTGGGTAACAAATTTTGCTGCATACCTAACTCAGAAGATCCATCAAGACTGCCCAGTAGAATGTATGTGAACTGAGAGGAGGATTTTTCTCCCTGTCTTCTTTGCCGAATCTCTATTACCTAGGAGATCTAATGCCTGGCATATACTAGGTGCTCAATAAATATTTGTTAAATAAATGAAGCAATGATCACTACGAAACACACAGCACTTAAGAAAAACACAGCTCAAATCTTCATACTTTATTTTTTTAAGGGATTCACTCTATTTCATTTTAATTAATTCATTTTTTTAGGTAAGCTCCATACCCAAAGTGGGGCTTGAACTCAAGACCCCAAGATCAAGAGCCACATGTTTTACTGACTGAGCCTGCCAGGTGCCCCTCCATACCTTAAGGTCAAAAGACTGAAAACATGGGTTGGAGCACCTGGGTGGCTCAGTGAGTTAAGCCTCTGCCTTCAGCTCAGGTCATGGTCTCAGGGTCCTGGGATCAAGCCCCGCATCGGGCTCTCTGCTCAGCAGGGAGCCTGCTTCACCCTCTCTCTCTGCCTGCCTTTCTACCTACTTGTGATCTCTCTCTCTCTTTCTCTCTGTGCCAAATAAATAAATAAATAAAATCTTTAAAAGAAAAAAAAAAAAGACTGAGGACATGGGTCGAAAAAATTCAACTTTTCAGTTGGTTTTGAAGAACTCCAAATAAGATTCCAATGCAACACAGTTTGATTCTTTATGCCTTCTTGTTATTATTAGATCATCCAACTGAGACAGGATAGTGCAATAATTAAACAAACATCTGAAAACAAAATGCCTGGCTTTGAATCCCGATTCTATCATGGCCTGAATTTAAGGGGACCACCTCATCTCTACATTCCTAGCATCTCCATCTGAAAAGTTAGGTAACAGCACCTACCTCCAATGTTAGCTGTTGTAACTGAGGGCACCCTATCGCGCATGAGTGTACCATGACTCTTGTTACGTCTAACTCTTCCCAAAAGAAGGTGGAATGACAGTCATCAGATACACTTCCACCATCAAACTATGCAAATCTGGTACACATTTTCCTACAATTAGGAAGTGGGTTTAGAAACTCTACCAAATCTTTGCAGATCAAACCACAATAAGTAGATTTACACTTCCATCAGCTATTCAAAAACCCAGGCTGGAAAGCAAACACGTGGGCTAGCTTTCTGATCCTCCCCAGAAAAGAAGAAATACTAGGGACTTCAGTGAGACCAAGCTGAGGGGGCTGAAAACTAAGTTAGTGAATCTCCTTCTTCATGTTCTGCCCAGATCCTGGAATGAGCGGCAGCATACTTCATTCCCGCTAAGTAAAAAACTGGAAGCAGTACAGTCTTAGCCAACGATCATAGACAAAAGATCTGGAGGATTCCAAGACTCTCTAAGTTGGAGGTTCTGACACTAGAAAAGTCTGTGCATCACTGGAAAAATGTGGAAACTCAACCTCTCAGAAAACTTGACTCCAGGCAATTTAATTAGCAATAAAAATAAAAGAAAGAAAAGGAAAAGAGAAACTTATTCAAAGGGTTAATAGTCTAGTTGCTTTTCAAATACTTTCCAAAGCCAGTTTAGCAGAGGAAAAGTGATTTATATGAACATATTCTTGGCAAAGAGAGCATAGTAGAGGAATATAAAGTTATGTAAAAACTTGTTGAGATTAAATGAATTACTGCTGCATATGAATCAGTCTTTTTAAAAGAAGCTCCACAGTATAAAATAGACATAGTCTCATAGTTGATTAGATTTACACTTCCATCTTATTTAAACTGTGCCACCTGGAGAATAAAATAATTCAATGCTTTTTATATAAAACATCCTGGCTTAATATTTCACAATGAGAAACCTTACTTTTGAACTAAATTATGCTGAAATGGGAGTCTAGGAGAATAGAATATTCAGTGTCTGGGATGCTAGCCATTCAATCTGGAAAAAACACTGAGTCTCCAACATTGGTTAACTATTGCAATGTACATTTTCCTACTGTTGGGAAGTGGATTTGGAAAACTCTACCAATCTTTGATAATCATGCCACAAAGCAGTCATACACTGCCACGTTTTGTTGTCAGAGCACCAAGTTTCTGCCACATTCAAAAAGCCCAGAAATCCCTGAATAACGCCATTCTCTGTTCACAGATGATATCTTGAAAAGAGCCAGAGAGAATTATAGTCTTCTGTACACATTGATCTGAAAGGAAGCCATAACTCTCTAGACCACCATCCATATATGGGCTATAAAGCACAGCTTCTCAACCAGGGTTCCTAGAGAGATGGATGCCCTTGGCCCACAGGCCCAGGGTAGGGACTTGGGCAGCTGTTACCCAGGATGCTCTCACCCTACATGCATCTTGTCAGGGCTCTAAATTCCCTTCAAAGGGCCATGCAAATATCACCATTGTCTATTTCAGCCAGGACATGGAAAAGACGGGAGGCAAATAAAGAGGACACAATGTTCACAGGAGTTTGGTGGAAAACAAAACACGTGGGGCTGGAGGACAGTCCATGGCCTCTAAGTACAGTAACCGTGAGACAAACAAGAGATTTCTTCACCTCAAAAAGTTCTTTAATATGTTCATGGACTATGCTAAAGGAATGTGATACTACTGTAGTTCTACATATTTGACAGAACACTCATTTTCATAGAGTTTCATCAGGAATAAGAATGCATAGAACAGTTAGTTAGGAAAAGGCTGCCATAAGCATTTGACTTCTGTCACCTGATGAAGGGGCTTCACTAGGCATTTGAGTTGCATCTGAATCATTTTTATTTTTTTTAATTTTATTTATTTATCTAAAGGAAGAAAGAGAAAGAGCAAGCACACAAGCAAGCAGGAGGAGGGACAGAGGAAGAGGAGAGAGAGAATCCCAAACAGACTTTGTGCTGAGCTTAGAGCCTGACACAGGGCTTTATCTCACAACACTGAGATCATGATCTGAGCCAAAATCAAGAGTCAGAGGCTTAACCAACTGAGCCACCCAGGTGCCCCATGTCTGAATTAATTTTAAAAAATAAGTTTAGAGAAAGGGGGGATTATTGCAGATGGAGCCCCCAATAAAATAGTGCTTTAGGATAAAAAGGACTGAATGTGACCTAGGAGAAGGGTATAATAACATACTTGGATGGCCTAAATTTAATTCTGCCATTTGACTCCTAAAATATTCTAGGTATATTTGTACACTGTGTATTTCCTTTCATTTAGTTTCATTCAAAGCATACTTATGAGTGCCTACCATGTGCTCTAGGCAGTCAGGAATCCAGTTCCCCTTACAGAGACAGACAAGACAGATGAACAAGTTAGGCAACGTCAAACTTCCATCTCCTCAAAGAGAGATAAAAGCAATATTGCTATAAAAAAACAAATTCAGAAATGAAATTATGTTACGCTTTTAAGTGTTGTATTTCAACCATGTCGATGTCCATGTGACCAAGACTCGACGGGGGGAAGGGGGGCAGTTGGTGACCAAGGAGCTGAGTCTGGGACTATGAGAAGAAGTCAGATGAGCAAAAACCTGGGAAAAGAGATTTCCTCACTAGGCAAATGATAAGGACAAATGCTCTGAGACAGCACAGAGTTGGGGTGGAGTAGTGTTGGCACATGATACAGAACCACAGCAGCTAGAGGGACTTTTGAGAGAAAAATAGTGGTGGAAGGATGAGTCTGCAGACCCAGGAGGGAATAGATCACGTGGACCATGGAGCCCATGGTAAGGAATGTTGGGTGTTCACTGAAGGGAAACTCCTCAGTGACTTTCAGCAGAAAAATGGCAAGACATGGTTTCTGTTGTAAAAAGGGATGCTCCTTTGTGGAAAACGCTGAAGACTAAAGAAAAGACCAAAGAAGTAGAGCAGAGAAGTTTATACCTAAACATGGCAGTTACCTCCTCAAACCTCAGCAAAATTCCAAATGCTGAAGGAATGAGTCAGACCTGATGTTCACCAAGCTAAGGAACCAACAGATGTTCTGTCACACAAATAACACTTTTACCTTTCAAACAGAACTATCAAAAGAGTTACAGTCACCCCAAAGAAATGATGCAAAGAAAAAACACATTTGCTTCAGTATTATTTTGTTTAGGGCACCATTATTCTTAATGACCTCCTTTGAAACTTAAAGAAAAAAAAAACTTGAGGATAAAACTTTTTAACTACATAAGCATATTCCTCTGGTAGAACTCAAGTGTGTATTGGAACCAATTTTTTTGTTAAGGCTTTACCTTGATTCTTAATCAATATCCACATGACATCTCCACACAAAATGACAACTTACCATGTTTAATAACTCTTGAGATTTAAAAAGAAATGACATACAATAAAACCTGATTAATTCTGATCCTATTAAATCAGATTTTGTAAAAATTTGGACCTGGGTAATCTGAATCTATATCCTGCTTTACCCACTTAAAAAAAATCCCTTCTACCAATCTCAATTAATAAACAAGGGGGGAGGGGCACTATTCAATCTGAAAGGAACAAACTAAATTGAAATATATTTATAGAGAACCAGCACACTAATTACAAGTTGCTTATCTACTCATTACCGCAGGTCAGCTAGAGACCTCCACTATATCTTTAGGCTACTTTGAGGTTAAATGCAGTATATATTAGTAAATAATTATAGTCATTGAAAAATACTTCCTAGTTGAAAGTTTTCAGCGATTTCTGCTAACCTTATAATATGATCAGTACAGAAGTTTGAGGTTGACTAGACTCCTAAGAAATCAGTGTGCCTTAACATTCTGGGTATAATACTACACACAACAGATAATATTAAACGGACATATTTTCTTCAGTCACTTATAGATTTGGTTTTATCTGAATTTATAAGTAGATTTACCTGTAGTCATTCAGGTTTAGAAATGATGCTGAGGGGCACCTGGGTGGCTCAGTGGGTTGAAGCCTCTGCCTTCGGCTCAGGTCATGATCCCAGGGTGTTGGGATCGAGCCCCACATCGGGCTCTCTGCTCCGCAGGGAGCCTGCTTCCTCCTCTCTCTCTCTCTCTCTCTGCCGGTCTCTCTGCCTACTTGTGATCTCTCTCTGTCAAATAAATAAATAAAATCTTTAAAAAAAAAAAAGAAAGAAAAGAAATGATGCTGAATCTAACTCAGAGAGGAGCTCTTACCAATTCTGCTTTATCGGAACAAAGCAACTGTCCATCGGGGCCAAATTCCTTGAGCAAACCTGTGAGTGCCCTCCCTGGAACTCCTCTTCGAGGCTCCCCATCACTAAAGAAAGTGAACTCTACCTCCTGACCTTCCCATCTGCTCCGGGAATCCAGCCATAACCAGAGTCTCCTGGGAGAGGCTCTGAAGCACTCTACTGTAAATACAGTACCACAGTCTCAGCAGCAGACTGGACTAGATTTGAAAACAAGCGGGTAACAACAAAAAGACAACAACACTAAAATCACCATGTAATGCAATCCTGCTAGCTCTGATCTTTGGCTGTACAGTAGTACAGGAGGACTTAATTAAATAAGAAATGCTGGATTATTTTCTTTCTGTTGCCGAACACTCTGGGGCCTCATGTTCAATTAAAAATTAAAACTTGGCCACGTATACCAAGAATCTAATTACATTTCTCAACATCTGTCTTTCATTCTAGGCCAAAAGGAAATAATATTTACAGAAGAGCAGATTGAGACAAAATAGACTGCTGCCGCCTTTTTATCTGGTTGAATCGATGAACCTCTCCATTACATAATTTGCTTTTTGGGTGGTTTATCAGTTAGGAATGCTTTTGGCTGCAAATAAGAGAATCCTGGAGCAGCAGTGGCTTAAATAATTACTGGTTTGTTTTTCTCCTAGAAATCTGGAGGGAAGTGATCCCCGAGGTTCATTCGGCCATTCAACAATGCTGTCAAAGATATAGCTTTCCTTCTTCTGTGCCATTCTCAGCATGTTTTCAAGACTGTCACCTCATTGTTACAAGGTGGCAGCTGTACTTCCAAGCAATATATCCTCACTCAGAGCAGGAAGCAAAACAGAGGCAATAGGATTTATCTTCATGAGTGTCTTGTCATTTATTCAGGAAGGGAATTACTCCCACTTCTAATAATTCTTCATTGGCCAGCGTTGGCTCACATGCACAACTCTAGACCAGTCACTGTGGAGGCAGAATGGGCTGACCAGACGAGCTGAGACCAATCACAATTCATCAAGCATCACTCTGGACAGGCCTGCTTTGTCCAAGGTCAAGTAACTGTATTGACTAAACCTAAAATCAGGGTTCTGTTAATAAGAATGGGGGAAATAGGGGGGCACCTGGGTGGCTCAGTGGGTTAGAGCCTCTGCCTTCAGCTCGGGTCATGGTCCTGGGGTCCTGGGATCGAGCCCCGAGTCAGCCTCTCTGCTCTGCAGGGAGCCTGCTTCCACCCCTCCTCTCTCTCTGCCTGCCTCTCTGCCTACTTTTGATCTCTGCCCGTCAGATAAATAAATAAAATCTTTAAAAAAAAAAAAAAGAACGGGGAAGATAGCAGCTGGTTCACAGAATGGAAGTCATCTACAAAGAAACAGAGCCATTAAAAAAAAGCAATCAGCATATCTTCCAAAGCCTGAATGTTGTGGGAAGCTGAAGTGTTGTGAAGAGCTGGAGTATAGAATGGGTGATTGTCTAACTCTTCTCCTTGGACTGTTTGGTCTTCGTTGGTTTTTGTTTGTTTGTTTGTTTTTGTTTTAAAGATTTTATTTATTTATTTGACAGACAAAGATCACAAGTGGGCAGAGAGGCAGAGAGAGAGAGAGGAGGAAGCAGGCTCCCCGCCGAGCAGAGAGCCCGATGTGGGGCTCGATCCCAGGACCCTGGGATCATGACCTGAGCCGAAGGCAGAGGCTTTAACTCACTGAGCCACCCAGGTGCCCCTGGTCTTCGTTTTTAATAATAAAGGTGGTCGTCTCCATACCCAAGTTTTAGCATATCCACTAAAAGGAAGCAAGATGAGTCAAGTCATCTCTGGAAAAATCTTCCAGCCCCAAAATTCAGTGATTGAGTAACTCAAAGGGTAACCACGGTATAACCGGGCATTTCACCCAGTTTCCCTGTAAGGTGATTTATTTATTTTTTTTAAAGATTTTATTTATTTATTTGACAGAGATTACAAGTAGGCAAGAGAGGCAGGCAGGGAGAGAGAGGAGGAAGCAGGCTCTCCGTGGAGCAGAGAGCCCGATGTAGGGCTCGATCCCAGGACCCCGGGATCATGACCTGAGCCAAAAGCAGAGGCTTTAACCCACTGAGCCACCCGGGTGCCCTGTAAGGTGATTTAAATGTCCATTTTAAATGTATAACACACATCCAATGATATAATGAGTGGCATATAAAGAAAAGATAAAACTTACAAATATTCTCATGAAAGAAGTTCATCCTCAGAGTGTGAGTGCTCCCAAGAAAATACGGGGACGTTTGTTTGCCACCTCAGACCCACATACAAGTCATTTCCATGTTAGAGCTGCAAACACCATCACACAGCCAACCTTAACATTTGCCTGCAGTCTGGCTAAAATTGAATTCTAGCAGCATACAAAGAGATTTACATGATCATGCATAAATTAGCAGTTTTTAGTGCTTTAAATAGTAAATGGCACTTCTTAAAACTCAGCCAATAAGCTAACCGTGCATATTTATGCCCAGGAACCAAGGACTGACACCCAGATGAACGTTAAATGTTGACAATAGGCAAAATTGTTCCATAAGGTGTAATCTCCACTCTTGCTAAGTTTACAAGCACAGGGCAGAATGAGTCTCCAAATTTTAGAAACCACCAAATGCAATATTGTTGACAGTGATTATCTGGGGTTCAAATATAATGTTAAGGTGATAATAAAATGTCACAGTTAGGGGCAGCTGGGTGGTTCAGTCGGCTGAGCATCCAACTCTTGATTTCAGCTCAGGTCATGACCTCAGGGTGGTGAGATGGGGCTAGGCCTCATACTCTGAGCAGAGTGGTTCATCCCTCTCCCTCTGGTCCTTCCCACCAATATCTCCCTGCCCTGAATTCCCTGCCCACTCTCTCTCTCTCCTTCTTTCTCTCTCGCTCACAAATAAATTAAGCAAATAAATAAATAAAATCTTTAATAAAAAAATGTCACAATTAACCAATTCTATTACAAGTCTTGTGAAAATCTTTCCCCTTTAAATTACATTGCTTCCCAGTAGGAAATAACCATGTAAATCAATGAAACAAATTCTTGCTAACAGTTCTTGCTAACCTGTTGAGGAATTAAGTGAATTCCTGGCTAAAAGAAGAAGTCACAAACCTAAGAGAGACAAAAGAATCGAAGGAGGGAAAGCTACTACCTCTTTTTTCATTATCTCAAGGTTAGGATTACAGACCAGTGCTTTTGGCAGCCAGATGGAGCACACAAGCAAGCCTTATTTGGCTACTCTATTTTTTTGTTTGTTTGTCTTAAAGATTTTATTTATTTGATAGACAGAGATCAGAAGTAGACAGAGAGGAAGGGAAGCAGGCTCCCCGCTGAGCAGAGAGCCCGATGGATGCGGGGCTCGATGGATGCGGGGCTCGATGGATGCGGGGCTCGATGGATGCGGGGCTCGATGGATGCGGGGCTCGATGGATGCGGGGCTCGATCCCAGGACCCTGGGATCATGACCTGAGCCGAAGGCAGAGGCTTTAACCCACTGAGCCACCCAGGCGCCCCTGGCTACTCTGATTTAAAAGACACCAAGTCTCTGGAAATACTTTGTATACCCGTACTTCTAATTTGATGGATTCCTAGGGGGACTAAGAAACAATGCCCAGCAGAGGATACAACTTCCACCCCTAAAGATCCCCCATATGAGAAATCAAGGAGAAGAAAAGGTTTTCAAATTTTTCCAAGCCAGCATCCTTATCTCAGACTCTAACATCAAGCTGCTCTCTGTTGCCATCTGGAGGATCTCAATCTTACAGCAGGAAAAGAAAAAGAAGCTAAACTTCCACATCATCACACACTTCACATATTTCTGATGACTTAGAAAACAAGGATGTGAAATTGGTTTAAAATGAGGATTTCTCGCATATAACATTCAGAACTCTTTTTTTAAAAGATTTTTATTTATTTGCGAGAGAGAGTAAGAGAGAACAAGCAGGGGGAGGGGTATGGGAGAGGGAGAAAAAGGCTCCCCACTGAGCAGGGACCCCAATGTGGGGCTTGATCCCAGGACTCTGGGATCATGACCTGAGCTAAAGGCAGATGGTTAACCAATTGAGCCAGCCAGGCAACCCCGTAACATTCAGAACTCTTTAGGTTTCTACATTTTGACTATCATTAAAAAAAATAAAAAATAAAAAAATAAAAAGACCATAAAAATCTTGCCACAGACTATACATCACAATTAAGTATAATTAACTCATTACTCCAACTTCCCAGCTCTGGACTACTTTCTGGAGCTTCCATGTACAATAACTGAAGGTGTTAGACGATATGCTCTCTAAAAAAATATCACTTAAGTTTAAAAGACAATGACTTGGTGATTTTCAAATTCATTGATTAGAAATTTTTCTCAAATGAGAGAAATACTCTAGGTTAGTATAACACATTAGGGAATGGTAAGGAGTGTGGCATACTGGAGATCTCATGCCCATTAAAGGGGTGAGGATCTACTTAGTTCTTGGTGGTTCTTGGTGATTATGTGGGACCAAGGTTGCAAAACCAACTGATTTTTTTTTAAAGAAAAGCCCAAATAGTTTTATGAAAAATCTCCATATTAGATGTTCCAATTACTTCAAAACACTTCACGGGAAAAGGAAATCATGACAATAGATTGGATTTAGCCCACCAGAGTAGACATCTCTGCTATGAGATCATCTGTTGATGGCACATCCAAACAAAGGGGGAAAACAAAACAAAAAAAGAAGGAAAATTCATCCATCTCTCCTACAATGAGGTTCATCCTATCGAAAAACCATCTGCTTAATAGGGACAGATGTAGCAGATGTGGTAATTTGAAGACTGCTTAAATGTTGAGCCAGTCCCTTCTTTGGGTGTTTCATCTTAATTTTGAAACAAAGTGGCTTTATATGGCATATTAAAGTATAAATAAATCACTCCAATAGTTTGGGCTAGTTATTCCCTTGCTGGCTCAGTCCAAAAACACAGAAGACAGATTATCAGATGGACACTCCCAAGGAGTAAACAGAGACAACGGAACAGCCTTCATTTTTTGCACAAGACCTATCACTCTGAATCCTCTCCTAGGAAACAGCACAGCTGGTCTGGTTGAACACAGAACCTCCAGCTTTAATTCCCACTGTCACTTTTTCTCCAATTTGGGTCTAATTTAAATTCTTTTACTCTTCCTATTGGCATCATGGCCCTTCTTCCTTATACTCATTTATCTTTTTCAACTTAAGAACATACTCAATCCATTTTCTCCATAGCAGACAGACCAAAGGATGTCGAATAGATCCAGTAAACGAGGACGAGCTGGTGAGATGCCAACTCGTTTTCATTCATAGGCTAAACACATTGTCTTATCTATATAACATTTGCTATCATTATTCAAATCTCTATTTTAGTAGCATTAAAAACTCCTTAGTGACTATTCCTAACTCAAATATCAGACCTTTGAAAATTCCTGAAAGAAGAAGAGTTCGTAAAATCTAATAAAGGGACCCAATCCTTCTCAATATTTTTATGCATTTATTAGAGATTCCCAGGGACTAAGCTGAATATTATATCTGGATTTACAGCTCCAGAGAAGAGACACACAGAGAGAGAAAAAGAGCAAGAGAGAACGAGTGAAGAGAGAGACCGAGAGAGCAAGAGAGAGAGAAAACAAATCCTAAAATTATTCTACTGGTTGTTGCAATTCCCATGAGAATTCTTCTCTCTATATTAAAGAATGTATGTCTCTGTGCTTATAATTTACTTGAAATCCTGGCCAAATCTTTATTGATTATTCAATAAATAAGTTATTCCTGAAGGAGATAAAAAGTTAAATTCAAAGACCCATGGATGTTATTTAACCTCCAAAGAGTTCCTCAGACCCCCATGGAATTGTGCTATATTCCTAGCATTTAATTTTTACCTTGAAAATGAATGAATGACAGCCATGCAGACTGCTTTGTTTAAAATTTCTATTGACTGCCGTCTGCAAGTGTTCTAATAATAGGCAAAAGGAAGCAGAATTTATGTATTGTTTTAGCCTCTCACTTTAAAAGTAGATAAAACCCATTAAAAAATTGTTAAGGACAGGAGGTTCATAGAAAATATAAATATTTGAAGTGATGCCTAAGGTTATATAAGACAGTAAGAAGCAGCGGGGGCCAATAAGAAGTACAGGGTCAGTAGGGTTCCATGGACTTGCTACATTGTGTGTACATTATGAATGTCAGTCATCAGTAATGCTGCCAAAGGGTCAAGGGCAATCTTGAGATTCAGCTGATGCTCAGATAGCACACAATGTGCTTATCCACAGCTCACAGATCACAGTTAAAGATCATTCCAAACCAGGTAAACCTCCTGAGCCGGTGTAAAAACACAGTCCCCAGTCCCCAGAACAGCAAATCAATGGTAATTATTACCAACAGCCTCCTAAAGTCAAATAAATAAATAAATAGATAAATAAATAAATAAATAAAATTAAAAAGCCAACACATAGCGAACACAGAAGCTCCCCAATTAAAGATCTCTCCTCTACTAATTCTCACTTCAACAAAAAGAAATTAGACATTTTAATACCAACAGTTTAATTACAAGAACTGCCAACATCGATTCAGTATTTAGAATGTGCCAGGCACTTTTATAGGCATGATGACCTCAGGATGTCTTTGTGAGGCTGCTGCTATTACACCCTCCCCACCCCCCGACCCAGGCAGATTTCATAAATTCCACAGAGATAAGATGGTCCAATCAAGGTCACATCCCTCAAGCTGCAAGCAAACCCTGTGCCTTTTCCTCCAAAGTCATTCCTCTTACCTAAAATTCTCCATCAGTGAAAACTCCCAGATAATGAGTTTTCAGGAATCACACTGGTATTTTTTAAAGTGAATTCAAAGAGGAAATGGTTGGCCATCCACCCCCCAATTCTCTGTTCCTATCATTCGACTCTCCTACGCATACACATGGGTTTCAGCACAAGAGGACTTCCGTTTCCATTGTTCTATCTCAAACCCAAAAGAAAAGTTCCTAGAAACAGCAGCAGCCTCACTTCTCTGGGATTTGCTGCGGGTGATTTTTAATCAACAGAGCTCCAGGTGACAAGAACAGAGCTTCAGTTTAATAGAATACTGTCAATTTCAGAGACAACTTGATTCACCAAACACCTGTGTTCCCATCTAACCAGAATAGTTAATACCGTTTACTTCAAGTCTTTTAAGATGATGGATGGATGGATGGAGGGACGGACGGATCAGTCAGCCCCAAAATAATAATAAAACCAACTTCTTCAGATAAAAGACAGGTCAATCCTTGGAACTACTTCATTTACTCACCAAATATGCCTTGAATTAAAATGAAGCAACATGCTAGCCACTGGGGATCCAACAGGCCATAAAACAAGTGTGTAATATTGCTCCAATTGTATTAATGGCTCCAGGAGAGGTAAGCGGAGTGTTGTGGGAGTATAGCAAGGGGGAGCTATAGCCCGGTCCTAAAGACACCAAGGACACCTTCCTTCCCAGGTGGCCAGTGTGTACAAGGCCAGGTAAGTAACATCAATGAACCCTGGGACTCCAGTGCCTGTCTAAGGGCTCAGCCACTTCTCACAAACAAATAATGGCTCCTACATGTTGACAGCCCTTCCAACACGTCTGAAAGGCAGCAAAGGAAGATTTTAGATGACTAGGTAGCCAGATCACAAAGGTCTGATAAGTCATGTCAAATGAGAACCAATGAAACAAGGAAGTGAGGTCATCAGATCCCACTTTATCAATAACACCTAGTTCCATGAGGCAAGTGGGTTATAAGGGATTGATGGCAGAAGTCCAAAGTTTCACTTAACCAGTAACTGAAAAAAACACACCCACACACCCGTACCATTAGCCCATGAAACCAGCCTCACTGGGCCTCCTAAAATCAGATTCTGCATTCCCTTACAGTTTTCCAACTCAAAGAGAAAAGCTCAGTGTAAGCAATAATGCTTTCAAAAGCTCTCCAGTTTGCTCTCCTCTTTGTGCCAATGGCTTTTGGCCACATCTACTCACTACAGTACTCAAGTGTACCCCAGAACCAGCACTCACCCTATTGATATCCTCCAGAAGATGTGAACTGGTTTTGGTGCATCTATCCAAAACCTCTGATCGGGGAACTTGCACTCGGTACACACAAGGATACCGATCAGCAAACACACACAACTAAACACACACACACACACACAACACCAGCAGCCCCTGTTTCTGTTTCTGCCAGGAAACAACACGGATCAGCTTCCACAGGGGTGCCTTTGAAGCTTTTATAATGATGAACTGATAATGACTGTAATGACTGATAATGACGCCAATAATATTTCCTGAGTGCCACTGTGCAAAGTATGTCGCACACATTACCCTCATACTTAACCTGATCCTTGCATGAATCCTAGGAGGTTAGTACGATTACGATTCTCGTTGTGCAGGTACAGAGAGCAGTGCTTGGAGAGGTTAATGCTTGCCAAAGGTCACATGCCCAGTAAATGAAGATGCTGAGATCTGAACCTGGAGAGGCTGGCTCCAACCCCTATGCTTCTAAATGCCACATCCACTACATCAAGTTCAAAGACAACAAAGGCTGTCCTTCTGAAGTGTCTCTAAGTATGTATCAATAACAAAAACAATAACCCAGAAGGCATGACCCGGGGACCACTTAACGATGCATTAGATAGCCTGCCAAATATTTTACATCACCCCATGTAATTTTAAGACATGATTCTCAGGATCCTTGTGCCCATGCTTCAAGACAATGCATTGTTTCCCTTTTATAAAAATCCAGTAGACCCCAGAATGTGCTTCTTTTTCAATACATCCTTTGTTTACATATAGCAAGTAAGGGTTTTGGAGCCTGGCACACCAAGGTGTGGTTTACAGCTGCCCCCGAGTTTGCCAAACAGATTTTGGCGAGTCCTATGGTCTCTGTGCACCTCTCTGTCCTCATCCGTGAAATGAACATTCCCAGAACTTCTCTTCCCAGAACTCATTAAGAGGATTCCCTAAGAAGCCATGTGAGCATAAACGTGTGTGTGTGTGTGTGTGTGTGTGTGTGTG
>ML108787.1:22231-42163 GCA_003697995.1 Taxidea taxus jeffersonii | reverse complement strand
GGCTCTCTGCTCAGCAGGGAGCCTGCTTCCTCCTCTCTCTCTGCCTGCCTCTCTGCCTACTTGTGATCTCTGTCAAATAAATAAATAAAATCTTAAAAAAAAAAAGAGGAAAGGGTAAAAGTTAAAAAAAATTAGTGAAAGAAAAAAAATAAAATTTAAAAAATTAATTAGCTTTGCAAGACTAAGGAATCATGGGGAGAAAGCCATGAACTCCACGCTTTGCTTTCTCCTCCTCTGGAATTCTGCTGTTTTCCTCGGTAAGTGAACTTGGTCTTTGCTGGATTTCTTGTTGATCTTCTGGGGGAGGGGCCTGTTGTGTGATTCTCAAGTGTCTTTGCCTGAGGCGCAATTACACCGCCCTTACCAGGGGCCAGGCTAAGTAATTTGCTCACTTTCGGGAGCTTTTGTTCCCTGAACACTTTCCATAGAGTTCCAGAGGATGGGAATAAAAATGGCGGCCTCCCAATCTCCGGCTGGAGGAGCCGAGAGCTCAGGGCCCCACTCTTCACTGCGCCTTCAGAGAAAAGCGCTCAATCGCTCCCGTCTCCATGGCCTCTGGCCGCGCTCTGAGCTCACCCAGCCTGTGACCAAGCATCTCTGTCTCTGGCACACAGCTCCACCTGGAGTCTCCGAACCCCACAGATCCCTGAGCTCTCCCAGAGGGTCTCCCCGGATCTTGTGGGGACCCCACTCACAGAGCAGTGGCCTGTGTCATGGACTATGGCTCACTCACTCCTCGGCTCTGTCTCTGTAGCCGGCTTCCCCGCTCTATTACCTGCGAGCTCTGCAACACTCAGACATCCCTGATCCTTCTGTGACCCCACAGGACCTGAGGCCACGCTGTCCCACATGGGCTTCACCCTGGTTTAGCCTCTGGAGCGATGTCCCTCCGTGGAGCAGACTTTTAAAAGTCCTGATTTTGTGCTCCATTGCTCCGCCATTGCTCGGAGCCCCTCCACCCACCCCCCACCCCCGCCATCTATCTTCCCATGGCTTTGGATTCACATCTCCCGCCAGTCCTACCTTTCAGAAAGTGGTCCCTTTTCTGTTTCTAGAATTGTTGCTCTTCTTCTCTTTGATCTCCTGTTGGATTTGTAGGTGTTCAGTATGGTTTGATAAGCTATCTAGCTGATCTTCTGCTACCCGTCTCTGCCTGCTACTTCTCCGCCATCTTGACTCCGCCCTTGGATTATGTGTTTTTTTTTTTAAATTTTATTTATTTATTTGACAGACAGAGACCACAAGTAGACAGAGAGGCAGGCAGAGAGAGGAAGGGAAGCAGGCTCCCTGCTGAGCAGAGAGCCCGATGCGGGGCTCGATCTCAGGACCCTGGAATCATGACCTGAGCCGAAGGCAGAGGCTTTAACCCACTGAGCCACCCAGATGCCCCTGGAATATGTGTTTTAATCCATTCTGTTAATGACTGTCATTTGACTAGTGAGTTTAATTTAGTTACATCAAATAGTAACTAATAAGGAAGGAATTCTGCTATTGTGCTATTGCTTTCTTATATTCCTCATAGGGTTTTTGTATACCTCATTCTCTCCATTACTGTCTTTTTGTGTTTAGTTAATAATTTCTGTAGTAAAGTTTTTGGTTAGCCCAGTGATGAGTAGTAAGGAGGCCACATATTGCATGGAGCATTGGGTGTTATATGCAAATTATGAATCTTGGAGCACTACATCAAAAACTAATGATATACTGTATGGTGACTAACATAACATAATAATAAAGTTTTTATTCCCTTATTTCCTTTTGTGTATGTTGTATACTTTTTTTTTTTAAGATTTTATTTATTCATTTGACAGAGAGAGAGCAAGCAAGCACAGGCAGACAGAGTGGCAGGCAGAGGCAGAGGGAGAAGCAGGCTCCCTGCTGAGCAAGGAGCCCAATGCGGGACTTGATCCCAGGACGCTGGGATCATGACCTGAGCCGAAGGCAGCCGCTTAACCAACTGAGCCACCCAGGCGTCCCTGTTGTATACTTTTTTTTGGCAATTACCATGGGGATTAAATTTAATATTCTAAAGTTAAAACAATCTAATTTGAATTTATACTAACTTAAACTCAATGTCATACAAAACCTTTCTTCCTATACAGCTAATTCTCCCTTTTTTCAGTTTCTGATGTCACAAATAACATATTTATATTTTTGGTATTCAATGCCATAGATTAGTAATTTTTATGCACTGTCTTTTAAATAACGTGGAGAATGAAGAAATGGAATTACAAGGTAAAATTGCACTAACATATATAGTTTTTATTTTCTGTATAGTATCCTTTCATTTCAATTTGAAGGATTCCCTTTAGCATTTCTTGTGGAACAGCTCTAGTGGTAAAACCCTCTGTCTGTTTTTGTTTATGAGAATGTCTTAATTTCTCCCTCATTTTTTAAAAAAGATTTTATTTATTTATTTGATAGACAGATCACAAGTAGGCAGAGAGGCAGAGAGAGAGAGGAGGAAGAAGGCTGTCTGCAGAGCAGAGAAGAGAGCCCTATGCGGGGCTCGATCCCACGACCACGGGATCATGACCTGAGCTGAAGGCAGTGGCTTTAACCCACTGAGCCACCCAGGCACCCCTTTCTCCCTCATTTTTGAAGGATAATTTGGCTGGATATAGAAATCATAGTGGAATTTCTTTTTCCTTTAAATACTTTGAATATATCAGCCCAGTGCATTCTGGCCTCCAAGAATTCTCATGAGAAATCGGTGATAATCTTATTGAGGATTCCTTCTTGTGAGGAGCTGCTTTTCTGTTGCTGCTTTCAAGATTGTCTTTGTGTTTGACTTTTCATAGTTTGACTATAATGTGTCTTGGTGTGGGTTTCTTGTTGGTTGTTACCCTCGTTGGAATTTGTTGAGTTTCTTGGATTTGTAGATTCATATCTTACATCAAATTTGGGGCATTCTCAGCCATTACTTCCTCACATGTTCTTTCTACTCACTATTTTCTACTTATGCGATTCCCACAAGACATATTCATGTTGGACTGTTTAATAGTGTCCTACAGATCATTTAGGTTCTGTTCACTTTTTTCCATTTCTTTTTCTTTTTGTTCCTCAGACTGGATAATGTCAATGGTCTTATCTTAAAATTTGCCAATTCTTTCTTCTGCTTGCTCCAATATGCTTTTAAAGCATTTTAGTGAATTTTTATTTCACTTTTTGTACTTTTCAGTTCAAGAATTTCTTTTTAGTTTCTTAAAAAAAAATTCTACCTCTTTATTGATATTCTCATTTTGTTCATACATCATTTTCCTGTCTTTTCCCATGCTTTCCTTTAGCTCTTTGAGTATCTTTAAGAAAGTTGTTTTTTAATGTTTTATCTAGTATGTCTGATGTCTGGGGTTCCTCAGGGACAGTTTATTGCAATTTATTTTGTTCCTTTAAGTGGGACAAATTTTGTTTGCTTTTGTATGTTTGTGATTTTTGTTGTTGTTCAAAACTGGACATTTGAATTTCAAAATGTGGTAACTCTAGAATTAGATTGTTACCCTTCCCCAGAATCTGCTTTTTTTTTTAGTTGTTGAAGGGTGTCTTTGCTTGAGATCAGCTTGAGATGAAAACTTGAGATCTTCTCTTGTCTTTTCTGAGACTTTATTTTTTGGGCATGCATAGAAGTTTTCTAAATTCCCCTGTACACATGTTAGATTTTGAACATCATCATCCTTAAATGTCTGACTTTCAAAGGTGGAAAAAGTTTTGTAAAAAGAAAAACAGAAAAAATACCCCAAGGTATTTTTCCTTTATGTTCCTTTAAATCCCCTGGAAGGAATTTCAACTGGTGCAAGTTAAAACAACAGTGGTCAGACTCTGGACCTGCATCTCAGTGGTCAAAATCAGTAAAAAATCAGAGAAACAAACTGAGGGTTTTGGAAGGAAGGGTAGTAGGGGGATGGGTTAGTAGTGGTGGGTATTAAGGAAGGCACATATTGCATGGAGCACTGGGTGTGTTGCATAAACAATGAATCTTGGAACACTGAAAAAATAAAATAAAAAATCAGAATACCAAACACCAGTATTTGAGGACAAAGTCCTTATTGTTCACAGTGGCAATAACGATCACTAATTTTGGGGGACAAGGTCCTTCTTGCCCATGGTGGTTCCAGAAAGCCACACCAGGAACCAAGATTATGGCTGCTTGCCATAGGCTTGATGGAAAGAAGATGGATAGCCATTACTGTGCTGAAATGGAAATTTAAAAATGAACAGCAATTTACCAGCCAAGCTTTCCCTCAGTAGTGGCAATCATTCAAATAAACTTGAATTCCAGTATGCTTATCAGACAGTTTCTGCCAGTACAATTTTCATCTAGGTGGAAAGATAGGTTCCTGATTCTTCTTACTCTTTATCTGCCTTTACTTCACTCCAATGTTTTAATGTTAATGACATATGTTTTATATTTCTTATCATATTTCATGCTTTTGTGTTATTGTTAAGAACCCCCAGTTACTAAGATTTCCTTGTATGTTTTCTCTTAGAAAGTTTATAGTTTTAGCTCTTACATTTAGGTCTTTACTCCATTTTGAGATTTAAAAAAATATATGTTGTATGAACCGAAGTTCATTGTTTAAACAAATGGATGTCAAATTGTTCCAGCAACATTTGTTGAAAATATTATTTTTCTTTACTGAGTTACTTTGACAACTTTGTTGAAAATAATTTTTTAAAAGATTTTATTTATTTATTTGAGTGGGGGAGAGAGGGAGGAAGAGATTGAGAGAGAGAGAACAAGCAGGCAGTGGGGCAGATGGACAGGAGAAGCAGACTCACTGTTGAGCAGGGATCCCAATGTGGGTCTTGATCCCAGGACCCTGGGATCATGACCTGAGGTGAAGGCAGATGCTTAACCAACTGAGCCACCCAGGTGTCCCAGGGGAACCCTCTTACATTGTTGGTGGGAATGCAACTTGGTGCAGCCACTCTGGAAAACAGTGTGGAGCTTCCTCAAAAAAGTTGAAAACGGAGCTACCCTATGACCCAGCAATTGCACTACTAGGGATTTACTCCAAAGATACAAATGTAATTATCTGAAGGGGCACCTGTACCACAATATTCCTAGCAGCAATGTCCATAGTAGAGAAACTATGGAAAGAACCCAGATGTCCTTTGACAGATGAATGGATAAAGAAGATGTGGTATAGATATACAATGGACTACTACTCAGGCATCAAAAAAAAAAAAAGAAATCTGGTCATTTGCAATGATATGGATGGAATTAAAGGGTAGTAGGCGAAGTGAAATAAGTCAATCAGAGAAATAGAGTTGTCATGTGCTCTCACTCATATGTGGAATTTAAGAAACAAAACAGGATCATAGGGAAGGGAGGGAAAAATAAAACAAGATGAATTTAGAGAGGGAGACAAACCATATAAACTCTTAATCATAGGAAACAAAACTGAGGGTTGCTGGAGGGAGGTGGGTGAGAGAATGGGGTAACAGGGTGATGGGCATTAAGGAGGACACATGATTTGTCATGAGCACTGGGTAATATCACTAGCAAATCACGGAACTTTATCTCTGAAACTAGTAATACACCACATGTTAATTAATTGAATTTAAATAAAAATGTCACAGAATGGATAATATAAAAAATGGATCAAAGTCTTAAATATTAGAGCCAATGCTATAAAATTCTTAGTAGAAAACACAGGGATAAATTTACATAACCTCAGATTTATCAACAGTTTTTTAGGTATGAGACTAGAAGAATAAGCAACAAATGAAAAAATAAATTGGACTTCATCAAAACTAAGGACTTCTATGCTTCAAGACACTATTAAGAAAGTAAATGTACAAACTGCAGAATGGGAGGAAATATTTGTAAATCATATATCCGAGAAGGAACTTGTATTAGAATGTATACTCTTACAACTCATTAATAAAGACAAACAACCCAATTTAAAAATTGGCAAAAGATCTGAAAAGACATTCTCTAAATAAGATATTTAAACAACAGATAAGTACATTAAAAGATGCTTTTTCACACTCACTCAGATGGCTATAATAAAAAGTTAGATAACAAGAATCATTGGTGAGAATGAGGATAAATCAGAATACTCATATATTGCTGATGTAATATATGTAATAAAATGTAAAATGCGGGGTGCCTGGGTGGCTCAGTAGGTTAAAGCCTCTGCCTTCAGCTTGGGTCATGATCTCGGGGTCCTGGGATTGAGCCCCACTTCGAGCTCTCTGCTCAGCAGGGAGCCTGGTTCCCCCTCCCTCTCTGCCTGCCTTTCTGCCTACTTTTGATCTGTCAAATAAATAAATAAAATCTTAAAACAAAACAAAAAAAAAACCAAATGTAAAATGGTGCAGCCATTTGGAAGGTAGCCTAGAAGTTCCTCAAACAGTTAATTTTAGAGTCACCATATGACCTAGCAATTCTACTCTTGTGGATATATTCACGAGAAGTGAAAACATGTCCATACAAAAACGTGAACACAAATATTGATGGCAGCATTACACATAATCATCAAAAAGGTGAAATCAACCCACATGTCTATTAACGGATGAATAGATAAGCCAAATGTGGTATTCCAACCAATAGAATATTATTTGACCTTAAGAAGGAATGAAGTGCTAATACACCCAACAACATGGTTGAACCTTGAAAACATTATGCTAAGTGAAATAAAGCAGTCATAAAATACTACATATTCTATGATTCCATTTATATGAAATATCCAGAATAGGCAAATTATAGAGACAGAAAGTAGATTGATGATTGCTTAGGAATGACAGAAATGGGTCGTAATAAAGGCTGTGGAGTTTCTTTTTGAGGTGATCAGAATGTTCTAATAGTGACTATGGTGATGGTTGCACATATTGTAACTCTGAAAAACCACTGAATTGTACACTTTAAATAGGTAAACTGCATGTTATGTGAATTCTATTTCAATAATATTTTCAAAGGGCAACATGAGGCATTCTTGTGTTGATGAAAATATTTTATATCTTTAAAAATAAAACAAAACCAAAAACCTAGGAATGGGTCCTATGGTGTGTATTTTTAACTTTATAAGGCACTGTCAAACTTGATCAAAGTGGCTATTTTGCCTTCCTGCTAGCAATGTATAAAAGTTCCAGTTGCTGCACATTCTTATCAATATTCAGTAGTATATATAATGGGTGTTATATGCAACTAATGAATCATTGAACACTTCATCAAAAAGTAATGGCGTACTATATGTTGGTTAATTGAATTTAAATTAAAAAAAAAGAAAAAAGTAGGATATGGACAAAGGGGAAAACTGTATATCAGACAGAGCAGAAGGTTAATAAAGAGAGCTACTTAAATGTGTGGTGAAGTTGATTTCAAAAAAGGGAAATTCCAGGGGGCGCCTAGGTGGCTCAGTGGGTTAAAGCCTCTGCCTTCAGCTTGGGTCATGATCTCGGGGTCCTGGGATTGAGCCCCGCATCGAGCTCTCTGCTCAGCAGGGAGCCTGCTTCCTCCTCCCTCTCTCTCTCTCTGCCTACCTCTCTGCCTACTTGTGATCTTGTGGTCTGTCAAATAGATAAAATCTTTAAAAAAAAAAAAAAAGGAAATTCCAGGAAATAAATAGAAGGAGCTGATCTAAAAAAAAAATTAAGTCATTCAAATAGATATGTCTTGTTATATCATTGTGGTTTTATCATCTATCATTTGTATTTTCTGAATGACTAATGATGTTGAACATCTTTTCATGTACTTTTTGTTTTTTAAGATTTTTTAAATTATTTATTTGACAGACAGAGATCACAAGTAGGCAGAAAGGCAGGCAGAGAGAGGGAGAAGCAGGCCCTCCACCAAGCAGAGAGCCCGACGCTGGGCTCAATCCCAGGATCCTGAGATCATGACCTGAGCCAAAGGCAGAGGCTTAACCCTCATGTACTTATTTTAGATGCCATCCATGTATCTTTGGTGAAGTGTCCTAAGTTCAAAATAATTACTTACAAAAGTAATTAAATTTTAATAAAAGTTAAGATACAAAGAACAATAATTAAATTTCACAAAAATTTTAAACTTAAAACCAAAATACCATTTAATGATGAAAAACCAACTGGAGAAAATATTTGCCATGTATGTGAAAGGACAGGGATAGGGCTCTGATATGGAGAGAGGTGATGGGTTTTTATTCTTTCTCTTGAGTGTACCTACTATTTGTATATACCTCTCACTGCACCAACCTAATCTGTAAAGGGTTCTCACTCCTTACATGTGATCTGGAGGCTAAAGCTGGGAGATGCCCAAGATGATCAGGTCAGAACTCTGAGAGGCAAGGAGTCCCAGCCCTGGAAGACACAGGCCCCTAGTGTTCTGCTAGCAAAAGAGGTCAGCGGGCAGAGGTAGTGGGAAGGCGTGGGCATCAGTGGACAGAGTAGGGAGGTCAGCAGGCATTAGGATAGAGGTGAGGAGAAAAGGACAGTGGCAGAGTGGTCACCAGCAGAAGAACAAAGAATAAGAGAGGGGCAAGTTTTTTGCCATTATTTCTCCAAATACTTTTTTCTGTTACCTCCTTCTCTCTTCTCCCCTGCCCTTTGAGGACTACAATTGCTTGTATTTTGCATTACTTGACAGTGTCCCATGGTGTATGACACCATTTTTTTTTCTTTCCTCTAATGAATTTTTTTCTGTTTTGGACCACTTTTATTGCTATGGCTTTACATTCACAGATCTTTTCTTCTGCAATGTTTCATCTTTTTCATCTTTAGAAGTTTGTGATTTTCTTATGGTCTTCTATGTTTGCACTCAATTTTTTGAACACAATGCAGAGTGTTATAATAACCATTTTAATGTCCTCTAATTTTATTTTTTTAAAGATTTTATTTATTTAACAGACAGAGATCGCAAGGAGGCAGAGAGAAAGGAGGAAACAGGCTCCCCACTGAGCAGAGAGCCCAATGCAGGGCTCAATCCCAGGACTCTGGGATCATGACCTGAGCTGAAGGCAGAGGCTTTAACCCACTGAGCCACCCAGGCACCCCTAATTTCAATGTCTGTATAAATTCGGGGTCAGTTTTGATTGATCAGTCAAGATTGATTTTTCTCATTTTGGATCATGTCCCTGCTTCGTGTGCCTGGTAGTCTTTGTTTGGATGCCAGATATCGTAAACTTTACTTTGTTGGATGTTGCATACTTTAGTATTGTTATAAAGACTGTTTTTTTTTTTTAAAGATTTTATTTATTTGACAGAGAGAGAGAGAGAGAGAGATCACAAGCAGATGGAGAGGCAGGCAGTGAGAGGGAGCAGGCTCCCTGCTGAGCAGAGAGCCCAATGCGGGGCTTGATCCCAGGATCCTGAGATCATGACCTGAGCTGAAAGCAGAGGCTTAACCCCCTGAATCACCCAGGCGCCCCAAATCCTGTTTTTCTTTTTCTTTTTTTTAAAGATTTATTTATTTGTCAGAGAAAGCACAAGCGGGGTTGGGGGCAGCAGGCAGAGGAAGGGGTCTCCCCGCTGAGCAAGGAGCCCGATGCGGGACTTGATTCTAGGACCCTGGGATCATGACCTGAGCCGAAGGCAGCAACTTAACTGACTGAGCCACCCAGGAGTCCTTGTTATAAAGCCTCTTGAAATTTGCTTTGCAATGTAATTAATTAGCTGGAAACCGTTTGATCCTTTTGGGTCTTGCTCTTATTTTTGTTAGATGAATCTGGAGCAATAATCTAATTATTCTTCAATATTTAGGCAATATTTCCTGAGTACTCTAAGCCTGTGAGTTACAAGGTTTTCTAATCTGGTTGGTAGGAATAGGTACTGTTCTTAGCCCTAAGTGATACCTAGGCAATTTTCACTCTAATCTTTTCAGGTGGTTGGTTCTCTGCCTACCCTTGGCGGTCTCATTTCCATACCCTGATCAGTGCTCAGTTAAATATGCACTGATAGGATAGGGCTCCCTCTACTGAGGGTAGAGTTCTCTATGGTTTTCCTTTCTCGTATTCTGTCCTGTGAACTCTAGCTGCCTTGGTCTTCCTGGGTTCTCAGCTTTATTTCTTCAACTCAAGTAGTTGTCTGGGCTCTACCTCAGCTTCTCCTCCCTTTGCTGCAGCCTGGAAACCCTCTGGGTAAGCTGACACAGTCATAGGGGTCATCTTGTTTGCTTTTTCCCATCTCCCAGGATTACTGTCCTTTGTTTTCTGATATTCAGTGTCTTGAGATCATTGTTTTTTTGGTTTTTGTTTTGTTTTGTTTTTTTGAGATCATTGTTTTATGTATGTTGACTGGTTTTTTTGGTTGGTTCAGGTAGGAGGGTCAATTTGGTCCCTGATATTTCATCTTGGCTGGAAGCAGAAGTCCCTGACATCTTTCTGCTTATTTTCCTCTCCTCTCCAAATAATAGTGTCAGGTTGCTCAGTTGTTGGTCATCTGACTCCTAATCTTGGCTCAGGTCCTGATCTCAGGGTTTTGATTCAGGCCCTATGTTGGTCTCTGAGCTGGGTATGAAGCCAACTTAAAAAACAAACAAACAAACAAACCCCCCGCAAATAAAGTGAAAAACACTTATTGTTAGTTTTCTTCAAGGAGCATTTGTTAAGCACCAGGACTTTGCCTGTGTGATCCTGGTTAGTCTTCACAATCATACAGGTTTTCTTAACCTCATCTCCATTTGACAGCTGAAAGCAGGCCCAGATTTTTGCTGGCTTGGACCCTGGACAAGTCTCTCAGTCTCAGGGCTGTGTGATCCTGTGGCTCCACAAAGTTCTCCATGCCTTGCTACAGAATTGCCAGGGAAGCTGCCTGACCTGCATAGCACCCCTGATCCTCATTCCTTAAAGAAAAGCTCATTCTTGCAGCCTGGCTTTTGAGGTGTCCATACCCACATGCACTCTGTGCTCTGGCTTTGTCAGGCATGCATGTATGCCTGTGTCTCATCCAGCTACCTGATACGAATGAGAAGGCAGTAAGAAGGTAGGAAAGCATCCAGAGACGGGATATCAGTGGCCAGAGTCACCCATGTTTTCTACTAATTCCAAATCCATGCCTCTTTCACGAGACTCAGGATCCCACACAGCTGGCAGGAAGGCAACAGTGAGATGCATAACACGTGCTCCATTCTCACCATGCTTGAAGATTCTGTGATTCTAGCTCTTTCCTCTCCTGAAGGTCAGCTTCTGGACAACTTTCTAGGAAAATCACAGCTTTCAGATAATTCTTCAGAAAACTCAGGTCTATATTTACTGATTTCCTTCTATCAAACTGGAAAGCCAGCTGTAGCCCTTGGTGCCCAGCACGGTCAGAAGCAAGGACCTTGATGACTGGCTTGGAAGGAGACTCATGTGAGGTGGCCCGCTAGCTGCAGAAGCCTCAGATGCTTCATGGTCAAGAAAGTGACCTCTGTGCTGGGAAATGAATTTCTGCATGGAGAAGGTGGGGCCATTAGATGACATCAAAGATTCCTTCCGGTTCTGATGTTTCATAACTACCCATTTCGGTGGGGCCATTAGATGACATCAAAGATTCCTTCCGGTTCTGATGTTTCATAACTAACCATTTCGGGAGGGATCAATAGCAGCGGAGGAAGGTGAAAGTTAGAAGGAAAAGGCAGGGGAAGCCAGGATGATTTGGTATCCAATGCGTGTTCATTTATTTTACACTTACAAAAGAAATCGCCCACCCCTCTGCCCCATTCCCCAAAAAACAGTCTCTTTTTACAAACATTTAAAAATTAAAACCAAATGAAGATAGACAAGTTAATTTCAGTACAATTATTTTTCAATGTAGCTGTCATAATTAGAGTTTAAATTTCCTACAAGTGACCAATGTCCAAGTGACTTATAGGGAAATCCTGATTATTGGCCAAAAGGAAAATTCCATATTACAAGTTAGCAAATTCTAGTACAAAAATAGTCCGTGTTGGAATAGCCTTTCCTTTTACATAGGTCTCGGGTCAGTCTACTGACTGCATAATACACTAACATTTCAGGGTTCTCCTTTCACAAATGGCTCATTCGTCATAGCTAAAGCAGCACGATGCCTGCAGTGGCAGGGACTAGTGTCCACCTTGGGACCGTGCTGGAAACGGCAGGCCTGGGAGTGCCTCACTGACCCCAGGGTAGCAGGGCAGGGCCCCAGCCCCAGCTCTGCAAAGGGGTCCTGGAGGGAGGGATGAATGGCGGGCAGAGCTGCCCTCTTCTGAGGGAGCAACAGGCCCAGGATATAAGGGAAGTCCGCCCAGGTAGCTGGGCCAGCGCTGGCACAGGACAGCCCACCTCCTGCCAGTGTCTCCTCGTCCTTCTGTAGTCTGACGAGGTGAGAGGGGGCCCTGTGCATTGTCAGCGGCATGAGGGTGGCCTTGCCCTTGCTGCAGCCAGGGAAGGTCTGGGCAGGCTACTTGTCCCTCAGGATGTCGAGCTGCTCCTGACACTCGGTAAAGAGGCGCTGAAAGCGGAGATTCTGCCCGATGACTGGCAGCAGCTCCTTCAGCAGCTCCCTCTTCCGCAGACCCTGTGGAAGAGTGATGAAGAGTGATAGTTAAGTGCAAGTGTCAGTGAGGAGACTTGGATGGTGCTGGGCTTCCCTGGCCTGGCAGAGACCCTGTGTTTGCCCATCTGACCCCCAGACACCCCCTGGAGAAAACAGAGATGGATGAGAACAATTTCTCTACATGCTGGGAAGTTCCAGGCAAGCTAAAAGTCTGAGCTGGGGCATACGAGTGGCAGGGAGCAGGGGAGAGACACAGTGCAAGGTTATAGCAAAGAAAACCAGGGTAAGTTCTGCTCCTCTGTGTCCCTGGAGTCTGCTGGCACAGTCACTGCTGGCCTTCAACTGCACTGATTAGTGGCTATAATAGCTTAGCCTTCCAGAGCAGGATGGGAGTAGGCTATTAGGGTAGAAGGGCATGTGGATGGCCATCCAGGAGGAGTTGTTCCCTAATGTGAATGCTCTCTGGGGGCCTGAGGTCAAGTCTGGGGTGAAGAGGCACCTGGGAGGCAGTGGCTGGCCTTGGTTTTACAATCCTGGGGCCTCTGCCCTTGGGCCTTGCCCAGGGCTCTTTCATGCCTGCGTGTACTGGTATCATGGTCTGCCTGGGCTCCTTTGCAATATGCACTGCAAGGAGGGGTCTGCACTGCACAGAACCCTGAGGAGCACAGCCGCTGCAAAGAAAAAAAAAAAACAACCACCAAACGATAACTCTGACCACTGGAAGAGAGGGAAGGCCCAGGATGTTAAAATAAGGATGGCAGAAAGACAAGGAATTATAGAAAAGAACCGAGTGTAGATATTAAGTTTGAGCAACACAATGGTTGAAGGGATGGGATCTGCAGAAGAATGGACATTGCTGAAGACCAAGTCAGAGTGGAGTCAGATGGAGGACCAGACCATGCTTGAGAAGGGAGGTACACAGAGAGGAAAATGCAAGAGGAGAAACCATACAGGAAAAGTTAAGGCAGATGGAGGATGACAGAAGGGCCCAATATCTACATAATGGGTCCCAGAGGAGAGAGAGAAAGAAGAAAGAAGGAAATATTTAAGGAAATAATACAGGTAGATTTCATGCAATTAAAGAAAGTAAAATGGCCTTTAAGTTGAAAGCCTCCATGAGTGCTGATCATGTAAGATATGGAAACAAAATAAAGGCCATATATGAAAAGCTCACAGTTAACATCATACTCAGTGAAAAACTGAGAGCTTTTCCTCTAAGATCAGGAGTAAGACAAGAGTGCCCACTCTCACTGATTTTTTTTTCAACACAGTAATGGGAGTCCTAGCCACAGCAGTCAGATAAGAAAAAGAAATAGGAATCTAAACTGGTAAGGAGTAAGTAATGTTTACTATTTGCAGATGACATGATACTACTATACCATACTATATAGAAAACCCTAAAGGACTCTAAAAAACTACTAGATAAATGAATAAATGAATTCAGCCAAATCATAGGATACAAAGTTAGTATACAGAAATCTATTGCATTTCTTCACACTAAAAATGAAATAGCAGAAGAGAAATTAAGAAAACAATCCCATTTACAATTGCACCAAGAGTAATAAAATACCTAGGAATAAACCTAACCAAGGAGATGAAACTGTACTCCAAAAACTATAATATAAAAACACTATGAAAGAAATTAAAGATGACACAAATAAATGGAAAGATATTCGATGGTCATGGGTTAGAACAGCCAATATTGTGAAAGTATCTGTATCACCCAAGCAATCTATAGACTTAATGCAATCTATTTACCAAAATACCAACATTTTTCATAGAACTAGGAAAAAAAGTAAGATATGGAAAAACAGATATCTAGACATATAGGATGAAATATATAGAATTTGAGAGCATCAAAGATAGAAAAATTCTGAAAGCATCTAAAAAACAAGATCATATCACCTACAAAAAAAGAGACACCAAGGTACACAATGAAGTAATATTTTTAATATATTGGAAAAAAACCTCACAACCTCAACTTTTTTACCCAGTTATTCACACAATAGAGTATAATAAAAAATATTTAAAAAAAATTCTTAGGTTTTTAAGACCTCAAAAGGTTTGCTACAAGAAAGGTCCACCATGAAAATGTTTTAGAGGAAATACTCAAAGTAAGAGATAAATCTAGGGGCGCCTGGGTGGCTCAGTGGGTTAAAGCCTCTGCCTTCGGCTCAGGTCATCATCCCAGGGGGGATTGAGCCCCCCATCGGGCTCTCTGCTCAGCAGGGAGCCTGCAAAAAAAGAAAAAAAAGAAAAAAAAAGGAGATAAATCTAGATAATGCTACAAGAGATAAGAAAAGAAATGTGGATAACTCGGGCTAAAGTTTATGTTGGCCTTAAGAAAACCAAGAAAACAAAGAATGTGGATGGTTTGAGCTTGGTGAATTAAAAAAAAATCTGTCAGACTGGATAACATAAAAGTCAGCCATCTGATGTTAGTTAAGAAATACACAAACATGGATGAAGAAGGGTTAAAAATTAAAGACAGAAGGATACGTTAGTAAAGAATAAAAAGAGAGCTAGTATTTTAAAATGATCAAAGTAGATTTTGTTACAAAAACATCACTGGGGAAAGAGCCAGTCAAAAGAAAGAGACAAAACTACCCTCGGGGAGATTTTAATACATATTCAACTAGTGATGCGTCATGGAAAGGCAAAAATCTGCAGATTCAGGTAATCCAAACTGACCAGTTAGTAAACATGACTTAATGGATATGTATAAAATGAAAACAAATGGTCTTTCGCACACGTGGACATATAAAAAATTGCTCTAAAAGCAATCCTCAATAAAATAGCAGGTATCATATACACAGCAGGCTGGCATAGCCAAATATAGCCTATTATCTATTTTTGTAAATAGTTTTATCAAAATGTAGCCACCCCTGACTATTTGATGGTATATCACGCTACAACAGCAGAGTGGAGTAGTTGCAGCAGAGACTGTATGGCTTTGCAAAGCCTGAAATATTAACTCTCTTCCCTGACAGAAAAAGTTTGCCAACCCCTGATATAAATCATCTTCTCTAACCAAAATACAATTGAGTATAACTCATGACTGATTAATCAATTAAGTTAATTAACTTAGTTAACTGATACTTAAAAATGATTTATAAGTAAATGGTAAAAAAAACACTAACTGGGGCGCCTGGGTGGCTCAGTGGGTTAAAGCCTCTGCTTTTGGCTCAGGTCGTGATCCCAGGTCCTGGGATCGAGCCCCGCATCTGGCTCTCTGCTCCGCAGGAAGCCTGCTTCCCTTCCTCCTCTTTCTCTGCCTGCCTCTCTGCCTACTTGTGATCTCTGTCTAATAAATAAACAAAATCTTAAAAACAAAACAAAACAAAAAAAACCACTAACTGTTGCAAAACTGTTGTAGAAATGCCACAGAGTAAGGCTTTATAAGGATACTTACAAACATAAAACATCTATCAGAGAACATAAAAGAATGACAACCAATTACCTGAGTCTGACCTAAGGTGGGAAGGAAGGGAGGAAGGGAGCCAGAGAGGGAGGGAGGGAGGGAGGGAAGAAAAAGAATATCAGAAAAAAATATTTTAAAAATGAGCCTCATGACTGGCTGAGTAGGGGAGCCAGTCTGCCAAGACTGGGAAAGGTGGCCATTTTTTCAAATGCCCAATATTCAACAACAGACCGTGGGGCATACAAAGAAACAGAGAAACATGGATATGGTTGGATATGGTATTGGCCCATTCAAAATCACAAAATAAACATCCAGAAAACTGACCCTAAAGAAACATAGGCCTAGGGACGCCTGGGTGGCTCAGTTGGTTAAGTGGCTGCCTTCGGCTCAGGTCATGATCCCAGCGTCCTGGGATCGAGTCCCACATCGGGCTCCTTGCTCGCAGGGAGCGTGCTTCTCCTTCTGCCTCTGTCTACCACTCTGTCTGCCTGTGCTCACTCTCTCTCTCTCTGACAAAAAAAAAAAAATTAAAAAAAAAAAAAAGAAAAGAAAAGAAACATAGGCCTAGAACTTATGTGACAAAGACTTTAAAACAATTGTCTTAAATATTCTCAAAGAGAACATGAACAGATGGACATATCAGGAAAATGGTATGTGAACAGAATGAGAATATCAATAAAGAGGTAGAAATTAAAAAAAGAACCAAACCAAAATTCTAGAACTTAAAAATATAGTAACTAAATAGAAAAATTCACTCAAGTGGTTCAACAGTAGACCTGAACAAAGAATCAATGAACTTGAAAATGAAGAAAAATGAAAATAGTCTAAGGGACTTATAGGACACCATTAAGCAGATCAATATATGCATTATCCAAGTCCCAAAAGAATAATAGAAAGAGAAAGGGGAAAAGAGCTTATTTGGAGAAATAATGGCTGAAAAGTTCCTAGGGTTGAGGAAAAACATGGATTTGCAAATCCAAGTTCAACAAATACTCCATGTAGGAAAACCCCAAAGGAACCCATACCATGACAGATTTTAACTGAACTATGGAACATCAAAGATGAAGAGACAATATAGAAAGCAGAAACTTGGCTCATTGTGTAAAAAGCATACTCAATAAGGATATTTCTCAGCAGGAACACTGAAGGCCAGAGGGCAGTGGGATGACATATTTAAGGTGCTAAAAGAAAAACTGACATCTGAGAATACCATAGTCAGTGAAACTACTCTTGAAAAATAAGGGAAAAACAAACACATTTCCAGATAAATGAAAACTGATGGAATTCATTACCATTAGATCTACCCTACAAGAAATGCTAAACAGAGTCCAAGTTGAAATGAAAGGATGCTAGACAATAAAACAAAAAGTTCTCTGGTAAAGGTAAAAGTAAGGACAAATAAAATAACCCATTATTCTGTAATTTTATTTGGTAATTCCATTTTTTTTATTCTATAAGATTTAAAAGACAAAAGCATAAGAAACTATAAGTCTATGTTAAAGGCTATAGAATATATAAAGATATAATTTGTGACTTCAATAACAAAGTGGGTGGAGTGGAACTGTAAAGGAGTGGGCAATGTTTCTGTATACAATTGAAATTAAATTGTTATTAGTTTAAAATAGATTGTTATAACTTCATAATGCTTTTGTTATCCCTATAATTACTAAAAAGAAAATATCTATAGAACATATATAAAAGGAAAAGAAGAGAATCAAAACACATCACTAAAAAAATCAACTAAATGCAAAGTAAAATAGTAAAGGAGGAAATGAGGAACAAAAACTATAAAACATACAGAAAATAAATAACAAAATGGCAATATTAAGTATCTGTCAGTATTATTTTTTGTCAGTTGTTATTATTATTATTATTGAGAGAGAGAGGAGAGGCAAAAGGACAGGGAGAGAAAGAGAATTTTAGGCAGGCTACATGCTTGGTGTGGAGCCCATGGGACTCAATTTCCCAAATCTGAGATCATGACCTGAGCCAAAATCAAGAGTTGGATGCTTAACCGACTAAGCCACCAGGCACCCCTGGCAATAATTACTTCAAATGAAAATGTATTAAACGCCCCCCCCCCCCGCCAAAAAAAAAACAACGGGTAAAAAACCCAGAATCAAACTATATGCTACCTATAAGGAACTCACTTCAGAGCTCAGAACACATACAGGTTGAATATAAAGGATAAAAAAGATAGTCCATGGAAATAGTAACCAAAACATAGAAGAGATGGCTACACTTGTATCATATGAAATAGATGTCTTTTCAAAAACTGTTACAAGAGACAAAGAAGGACACTGTATAATGATAAAAGGGTCAATTCACCAAAGATGATGTAACAATTATAAACATGCACCAAACATCAGAGCTCCTAAATATATGAAGAAAACATTGAGTTGAAAAGAAAAATAATTCTACAATAATTGTAGTAGACTTCAATATCCCAGTTTTGATAATGGATAGAACAACCAGAGAGAAGATCAATAAGGAACCAGAAGTCCTGAAAAACAATATAGACCAATTATGTACTTATGTACATATATAGGACATTCAACTCAACAACAGCAGAATCCACTTTTCTCAAGTGCATATTTAACATTGTCTAGGAGAGACCACACGTTAGGTCACAAAAAAAATCTCAATAGGTTTAAAAAGACTGACGTCATAAAAGTATCCTTTCCAATCACAATGGGATGAAACCAGAAATCAAAAGCTAAAGGAAAACTGGACAATCTGCAAATATGTGGAAATGAAACAACACATTGCCTTTTTTTTTTAAAAAAGATTTTATTTATTTATTTGACAGAAAGATCACAAGTAGGCAGAAAGGCAGGCGGGGAATGGGGGAAGTAGGCCCCCTGCTAAGCACAAAGCCCTGATGCGGGGCTCTATCCCAGGACCCTGAGATCATGACCTGAGCCAAAGGCAGAGGCTTAACCCACTGAGCCACCGAGGCACCCCAAAATAACACACTGTTAAGCAATGATTCAAGAAGAAATCTCAAGGGAAATTAGAGAATATCCTGAGACAAATGAAAATGAAAACAATATACAAAGAAATATAGGATCCAGTAAAAGCACTTGTTAGAAATTTATAGCTGTAAGAATCTACAAAGACCTCAAATAAATACCATAGCTTTCCATCCTTTGAAACTAGAAAAATAAAAGCAAGCTAAACCTAAATCAAACAGATAAAAGAAAATCATTATTTCAGTGAAAATAAAATAGAGACCAGAAAGATCGAGAAAATAAATGAAACCAAAATGTAATACTATTTGAAAGGATCATCAAAATTGATAAACTCTTAACTAGCTGGACTAAGAAAAAAAGCGAAGACTGGAATGACAATCAGAAATGACGCAGGGACATTATAACTGATGTCACAAAAGTAAATATTATAAATATGGGGATACTATAAGTAATTGTTCACCAACAAATTAGACAACCTAGATAAAATGGACAAAGTCCTAGAAACACATAGTTTACCAAGACTGAATCATGAAGAAATACAAAATCTGAATGGATCTATAACTAGTAAGGAGACTGCATCAGTAATCACCAACTTCCTTAAAAAAAGAGCCTATGGGGCACCTGGGTGGCTCAATGGGTTAAAGCCTCTGCCTTCGGCTCAGGTCATGATCCCAGGGTCCTGGGATCAAGCCCCACATTGGGCTCTCTGCTCGGCATTGAGCCTGCTCCCTCCTCTCTCTGACTGCTTCTCTGCCTACTTGTGATCTCTGTCTGTCAAATAAATAGGTAAAACCTTCAAAAAAAAAAAAAAAAAGAGCCTATGACTTACCAAATGGATTCACTGGTGTATTTCATCAAATATTTAAAGAAGAATTAATAACAATCTTCAATTGATGCAAAAACTTTTTTTGATCTAGTTCAACACTCTTCATTACAAAAACACCCAGCAAACTAGTAATAGAAGTCAACTACCTCAATATAATACAGACCATATATGAAAACATCACACTCAATGTTAAAAAAACTGAAAGCTTTTCAGGACGCCTGGGTGGCTCAGTCGGTTAAGCAGCTGCCTTCGGCTCAGGTCATGATCCCAGCATCCTGGGATCGAGTCCCACATCAGGCTCC
>ML108787.1:0-22131 GCA_003697995.1 Taxidea taxus jeffersonii | reverse complement strand
CTAAGGTCAGGAGAAAGGCGAGGATGCCAGCTTTCACACTTCTACTCACCTTAGTACTGGAAGTTCTAGCCAGAGCAATGAGGCAAGAAAAAAATAAAAGGTATCAAAATTGGAAAGGAAGAAGTAAATTTTTTTGTTTGTAGACATCATTTTATATGTAGAAAACCCTAAAGACTCTACAAAAACTTGTTAGAACAAGTGAATTCAGCAAATTTGCAGAATAGGAAATCAGTACACCAAAATCAGCTGCATTTTTATATACCAACAACAAACATTTTGAAAAGAAAACCGTTCCATTTACAATAGTTCCTGGAGAATAAAATACTTATGAATAAAAAACTTAACTAAGGAAGTGAAAGACTAGTACACTGAAAACTACAAAATGTTGCTGAAAGAAATTAAAGAAGACACAACTAAATGGAAAGACATCCCCTGTTCATGGATTAGAAGACTTACTAATATCGCTAAGATGTCAATATCATAAAAAACAATCTATAGATTTAATGTACTCCCTATCAAGATCCTAGTGGTGTTTTTCTACAGAAATAGAATAATTCATCCTAAAATTCTTATGGAATCTCAAGGGATCCTGAAGAGCCACAAGAATCTTGAAGAAGATAGAAGGTGGAGGCCTCAGTTTCTGACTTCAAAACTTATTTCTGCTCTTCCCATAAGTGGCCTGAGGTGACCTCTGAAAATGGTTCACTATTCACTTGACCCAGAAAGCCCTATAAAATCACGCAAATCAAGAGGTTCAAAGTTTTGTGTTCACTTTATGAATGCACCAAAGGTTTGAATATCTGAGAAGCCACCATGTATCTGAAGGATGTCACTATATAGAAGCAATGTGTGCCATTCTGTTGCTGTAATTGTGGAGTTGGTAGGTGTGCTCAGGTTAAACACTGGGGCTGGACACAGTGTCAGTGACCTGAAAAGACTGCTGAATTTTTACTGCACATGCTTAAAAATGCAGAGTAACAGTGTAGTAACAGTTGTAGATCCTCTGGTCATTGAGGATATCCAGGTGAACAAACCCCCCAAGATGTGGTGAGAACTTACAGAGTGCATGTTTGGATTAACTTGTACATGAGCTCTCCCTGCCACAGAGATGATCCTTACTGAAAAAGAGCAGATTGTTTCTAAATCGGAAGAGGAGGTTGCAAAGAAGAAAAAGATATCCCCAAGAAAATGAAGAGACAAAAACTTATGGCCTGCGAATAAATTCTGCATAAAATAAATGTAAGTAGAAAAACACCCAAAACAAAAAACAACCATAAACAACCTCCCCAAACTTATTTCAAAAATATTATATCTTTTAGTTTTTGAAATATGTGACCATAATACCATTCAAAATTTATTTATTTTTTAAAAAATATTTTATTTATTTATTTGACAGAGAGACACAGTGAAAAAGGGAACATAAGCAGGGGGAGTGGGAGAGGGAGAAACAGGGAGGTGGGGCTTAATCCCGGGACCCCAGGATCATGACCTGAGCCGAAGGCAGATGCTTAACGACTGAGCCACCCAGGTGCTCCCAAAATAAAATTTAAAATAAAAAAAAAACTGAAAATTTTCATTAAAAAATCAAAAGGGTTGAAGTAAACTGCTAGAAACAAAGCAGAATATTCTGTCTGCCTGTGGCACCAGAGACAAGCTATAAGAGGATCTGCCCTCTGACCTGAAGGCTGGTGTCAAAACCAACTGCCACAGAGTACCATCTCCCACACTGGGTATGTCTCTCTACTGTTTAAGGCAGCAGCCGGAGACATTGCTCGTCACCACATTTCTGGCCATTGTCACAGGTCCTACCGTGAAGACTGGCAGAGGGAGGCTTCCAAAACCAGGATCTGGCTGGGAAGACAGTGGCCAGCAAAGAGCTCAGGCACCTGAAGGGTAACTGCTTATTAAATATACTCAATGATGCTTCCTAATACGCCTCTTGAGAGGGCTGCTGAGTCAGCATTGCTGGTTTTAAGTCCATCTTCCATCTACTGATCATTTTTCCCAGCAACTTTGAGGACCAGTTACATTGGAATGATCAATTCTTACTGTTAAAGTGTTCATGAAGAAACTCAACAAGAGAGCAGAGTGCTCATACTCAAACTTGCCCTTAATATCTAGATAAAGAGATAGTAAAAAAGTTTCTGTAAAAAGGGAATAATTCAGCATAGTGCTGACGTCAAGAGGAAATGTGGCAGACATCAAGAGTTGGCTCTGTCCACACCTGCTCTAAGACCTCTCCTACATATGCTTTACTGCTCATTTCCCCAGACTCCCTTGCAATGAGGGTGTTCAAGTGACTTGCTGGTTGCCTAGAGGCACAGACTAGCTTTTGGGAGAGCTTTTCTTTTTCTTTTTCTAAAAGATTTTATTTATTTGTTTATTTTAGATTGTATTTATTTACTTATTTGACAGACAGAGATCATAGGCAGAGAGGCAGGCAGAGAGAGGGGGAAGCAGGCTCCCTGCTGAGCAGAGACCGATGCAGGGATCGATTCTGGGACCCTGAGATCATGACCAGAGCTGAAGGCAGAGGCTTAACACACTGAGGCACCCACCCAGGTGCCCCAGCTTTTCTTTTTCTGGTAAGAATGGTAGATGTTGGTACTGGTTTCCCCCATCCTTTTTCCTTGAACTTGGATATGAAAGCTACTTTGTGACCATGAGGTAAAGGCCAAGAGAGACACAGGGAGCCACCTACTTCCGGATGATTTATTTGGAGAGAAAACAACAACAATATTTCAGTCACTATTGGGAGTACCACTTACCTGCAGCTGAGAGCATTTGTCATAGATATCAGGGACTATGAGCAGACTAGCTATGTTAGGCAGTTTACAGAAGGTGAAAAGCAGGTGGGACCACATGGATGGTACACCTAGAAGGAGCCCCAGGCTCTTCTGGGCAAAGCTCCAATGAGGTGTCCTGCTTGGAACTGGTAAGAGTAAGCGGCAGGAAGGAGAAGGAGAAAAGAGCACACAGCAAATAACTGGTGGCCTGTCTGTGCTTCCTTCCATCTGCACCATATTGGCCTAGCACCCCTACCTTCAGTCTGAGACAGAAAGCTGCTATGTAGAGCTCCAGCTTACGTCTTGGGCTAATGCTCCCAGAGTGGCAGCTGGAGCACAGAACGAGGCTCTACAACCCGGCTGGGAAGAGGTTGGTCAGGTACATGCTGACCTATCTCCCACCCAAGAAGACATCCTGTCAGGGTACCCTGGAGGTGACATGTGCTAGGGAATTACTGGTAATTTGGAACTACCCTTCCTGTTGAGGACATGGGATGAAGGTACACAAATAGATATGGACCTCAGGGAGCTAATGTGCTAATGACCTAGGGTTAAGCTGGGATGTGGGGAAGGGATGGGATTCAGAGAGGGATGCCTTTGCCTTGGGAACGTTTACTGATGAGAAAGAGGCTAAGCAAGCTTCTGTCAGACTTGAGGGCCTAGGGAGACAAAAGCAGGGGCCAAAATGAAAAGTGGGGATTCCTGGTAAGTCATCCCTCTTTGTGCTGACACCCCAAAGGGATGTACCTTAGAATAAAGGTAAACCAGAAGTAAACCCACCCCTGCACAAATGAGTGTCTGGCTGAGATAGCCCAGAAAACCTCAATCCCAGAACTGGGCTGAGCAGAGTCTGCAGTGCTGGTGGTGCCTCAAGAACTGATAACAGCAAATAAAAGCACTCTGTAAAAGAAGGTAACATCACTTGAGGCCTCAAACCATTTCTACAAATAATTTTTCAAACATGTCGAGGAGACAGAAATAATCAGGCATGTAAGGAAACAAGATAATATAAATGAGACCTGGCAGAAACATTTATACGCAACTGAAACAGATCTACGAGGGTTCCCAATAGTAGAACTATCAGACATACAACTTTAAAACAACTAAGGTTACTATGCTCAAGCAGATAAAAAACTAAATTGAAAATATGAGGGGAGAATTGCAACCATAAAAAAATGATATAGCAGATTTTAAAAAGAGAGCACATTATGAGGCGCCTGGGTGGCTCAGTGGGTTAAGCCTCTGCCTTCGGCTCAGGTCATGATCCCAGGGTCCTGGGATCGAGTCCCGAATCCGGCCCTCTGCTCCTCGGGGAGCCTGCTTCCTCCTCTCTCTCTGCCTGCCTCTCTGCCTACTTGTGATCTCTGTCAACTAAATAAATAAAATATTAGAAAAAAAAAAAGGGAGGACATTACATCTCTCTGAAGATGTGGAAAATGGAAGGGAAGATAGCACTGAGGAAGAGAACCAAGGCAGATCCACAGAATGAATGAAAGAAACAGATTTTCAGCTTTGTGAAACTTCAAAACAACAAGAGAGAGAGGGAGAGCCAAAAGAATTTACACAGCAATGGAAATCAGATTTGCAGCAGAGATTTTAGCAACAACAGTGGATGTTAAAAGTCTGTGGCACCATACCTTCAAAGATGTAAGTAAGGAGAATTGGACTTTGAAGTTAGGATTCTAGTAACCAACCAAATTAAGATCTACTGCAACAAAATAAAAATCAAATAAAACACACAGGCCAATCACACACCAAGGCCTGTAGAGCCTGTGAGGTCTGACCCTCCAGCCTTTCTGACTGCAACCCGTTTCACCCTCCCGCTGCCATTCTGCTTGGCTATTCCTTCCACACGGCAGGCCTTTAGACTTGCTGTTCTCGCTGCCTGAATGTTCTTCCCCCAAACATCTGTGGGCTTTGCCCTTCACCTTTTCTGGTCTCTGCTCAGTTAGTTAAGACTTCCTTGATTACTCCATATAAAATACCATCCTGCCAGTATGCCCCTGGCCACTTTATGTTTGTTCTCAGCACCCACCCCCACCCAACACAATACATGTACTTGCTCAGCTGTTTAGAATCTGCCTCTCTGCACAAGAATGGAGACCTAGGAAGGTGGGGGCCGTTAGCTTTGTTCACTGCTCACTGTCCTGTGCCAAGCCAGAGCAGGTGCTCCATCAGTATTTGCTCAGTGACTGCATGAAGCAGGGGAGCTAACTTATACCCACAACCCCCAATACCTCACCAACCTGGTCCTTTCAAGGCACTAGCAGGCACACATGGAAGCCAAAACATTTGGAGGTGACTGTATGCATGCTAATCTTAATCTATTAAGATTAATCTATTAAGATCTCTTAATCTATTCCACCCATCCACCCACCAAGTCTTGTTGGGTCTGCCTCTAAAATACAACTTGAATCTGTCTCCTTTCCCCTCTCCATGGCCCTCACACTGATCCAAGTCATCTTTGTCTATTGCCAGGATTGCTACAAAAACAAGTTCTGACTGCTCTCCTACGTCAGTTCGCATCACCACCCCTGCTAACCGATCTCTTGTCACCAGCTCCTCCAAAAGCTCCAGCTCCTCGCAAGATCTCAGTAATCTTCTCCTTGCTCCTCTGTCTTACCTCATCTCCTACCACCCTGTCCTTTGCCTACTATGCTGCAGCCACAGTGGCCTCCACGTACCATGCCCAGTTTGCATTCACTATCACCTCTACCAGGAGACTCCCAGGTCCTGGTAGAGCTGGCGCATTCTCATCCCCAGGTTTCATCCTAAAAGACCCCTCTCTTGTCTTCTCTGGCTATGCGTTCCCAGGCACCCTTGTCTGATTGCTCTGCTTATTTCTGGGCATAGTATAATCCATAGTCTAAAACTATCCCGTTGACTGAATTGCTTCCTTGCTTCTGTCTGCCTTCCTACCAGACTGGGAGCTCTACGAAGGCAGGGAAGGATCTTTCATCTTCTCTACCGAACAAACCCATAACCCCAGCAGGCAACTCTCCTCAGGTGTGTGCGTGGCTGAGTACTCCCTAGGCCCCTGATGCCGAGGGCCCAGCTGCTGCCCGGCAGTGCAGTGCTGGCATCTCACCCTCCCACTGATCCTGGGGCCCGTGGCAGTGTGCTCAAGAAGACTAATGGGGAAGAATTCCAAAGCACTTTGGCTTATTTTTCATCTCCACTTTCACTTTTTAAGACAGAATTCTTGTGGCAAGAACGAAAGCAGCACCTACCACTACCGTTGACTCCCACTGGCTTCCAGTGGAGTAGTGAACCGGACCCAGTAAGTCCTTGCATATTTCTCGGAGCCGGTATTCAAACCCTAATTACGGAAAAAAACAAAACAAAACAAAACAAAACAACAAAACAGAAATAGGAACACATTACAAAAAGAAATAAAAAAAATCAAGAATATGCTAAGTTGTTGTGTATAGCAAACCAGATTGAACAAATGTTTATTTTATTGCCTGCTTAGGGCAAAATGCCTCTTGCATGTCTCTCAGTTTGGGGCACTGAGATTCATAATGACAGACTCTCACTCAGGAACCCACTCCCTTGACAGCATAAAGAGCAGCCCCTCTGTGTGCTGGGCCCATGGGAAAAATGAAATGTGGCCAGCTCTGGGAAAAACTCCCCAAGGTGATGGGAAAATGTAGGAATTGTGGAAGGAGGGGAGTGGGCTAGTCAGATTTGTTTCAGAGAAGACATGTTGGTAGTGAGAGGAGATCAGCAGGGTCAGGTGGCAGCCTTCAGGAGGTAAGAGATGGCAATGGTATGAATTTAGGCTGAGGAGGTGGTGACGGAGTGGAGAAGACAGGAGAAGCAGTCACGGGCCTGTCAACTCATGGGTTATGGCACAGGCATGTGGAGTGCCAGAAGTGCTGGTGGCAGAATCTGGGGGCCTGTCACCACTGGCGGCAGCTGAAGCCACAGGGAATGATGAAATCACCCAAAGATGAGGGTAGAGAGTAAGAGGGTGATGCTGGAATCTGAGGAATTTTAGAAGTGAGAGGGGTCTCCCTTTACAATTTGAGTTCTTTTACGGTCAAGGAAGCAAGAGATAGAGTGCAGGTGATTTGTGTATGGACATAGGAACAGACGTGTGGAAGATGGACAAAGAGAAGCAAGTGGTAGAAGTGATCCCACAACTGGTGCAGGCACTCGAGGAGGCAGCGACCTCGTGCAGGGCGTCAGGATGAGTCCTGATCAGTACCCAGGATGAAGAAAATTAGAGAGGCCAGGGGAGCAGTCTCCCCAGTGGAATGGGGTATGAGGCCCAGATGTGACAGGAGCATCCCAGCAAAGGTATGGGTTTGGGAAGACTGAGTATTTGGAAGAGTCAGCGACCACACAGGCTGGGCAACCATGCAGACTGGGCAGGAAGAGGAAAATTACTCATGTTTGGAGTCTGCTGGGGAGGGGCGAGAGACTTCGAGTTGGTCAGCCATGGCTGTTGTCATCAGAGGTGTATATATACACGTCATTAGAGGCAATGTGGCATGTCTGAGTTCTGGGAGTGACATTTGTAGGGGTTCAGCATGTTTTTCTCTTTTTCTGTACTCTAAATTTTAAGCAAAATAGGGGGGGTATCGTCAAAAGCAAAGCAGGAAGGCCAGGAGAGGCTGTGGGGAAGGCTGCTCTTTGGGACGGCTGGTTCCCAAGCCACAACCCTGGAGGCCAAGCTCAGGGAAGAGGAAGGCTGGTAAGAAAAACAACACACCTGCCTAGCAAACAGATGAAAAGCTATTTATTGGAGGTCGCCCTGAGAGCAGGATGGCCACCTCTTCCAACCAACCTAGCTTTCCGCTGGCCAAAAGGGGCAAGAGGAGGTGGCAGGGGAGATACTGGGGAGGGGAAGTGCTGGCAGGGAAGCTGGGCTGGAAGGCCATGGGAAGGTGCTGGATGGGCTGGCCCTTCCAGACCAGGAGGGGCTTGGGAGAAGAGAAATACAGGCTCACTGGATGCTGCTGGAAGATGTCCTTCCCTGGTGTGACCGGCTGACCACTGAGGACACAGGGTGTGAGGGAGGGCAGGAGTGTGAGCATCTCATCTGCTCCTTTGGAGAATGTCTATCTGAGCATCCTGTGCCCCCACTCCCTCCCACCGCCAAACCTTCTGGCCCTCAGGGCCTACCCGATTCAGAGCCTCAGAGCCTCTAATGGGCTGGATGCTTGATGAGCTGCCTTGATTATAGCTCAGGCTAAGAGATGGGGTGGGGGCCATCTATGCCTTGATTCATAGGCTTTCAGGAGGGTCATGTTGGGACGGAAATTGAGTCAGTCCCAAGAAGATGGAAGGGCCACAAGAAACCTCACCTTCATTCACAAGGTACCGAGCGTAGAGGAGGAGCCAATGGCGGTACTCATGGCTGGACTGCAGGGTGAGTGCCGCCGCAACCTGATTCTCCAGGTAGGCCAGGGTGGTCTCCTGCTGCACTACATGAGGCACGGAGAAGAGCCGGGCTGCCTGTCTTCCTGAACTGCAGAGACCGGCAGAGCAAGCGTCATGAGGCAGTGGGTACTGCATGGATCAGGAGGCTGCTACCGCGAGCCCCTGGGCCCCAGCTGGGTGCCAGTAAAGGGGCAGGTGTCAGACACCATGCTGGCTAACCTGTCCCCATGTCCCGCGACAGGTCTTCTGGCCACTCTAGCACCCCAGGGGTATCCCACCCTGTCCTTCCTATCTAGGCCCAAGGTGATAGGTCAGCAGCTCATTTCTCCCCACCCCAAATACTGCCCATCACAGTGTCCATGACTCATAGCACCTCAGACCGCCATCTATGCCCTGAAGTGACAGGGCTTGTGACCTAGCACCCTGAGATATTACCTAACGTGGGCCCACAACCCTTGGCACCTTGAGCCTGTTTGTGCTAAGCAGCAGTTAGGCAGAGGGCTGGGCAGTCAGAAAGCAGGCCTGGGTGGGACTGTGCTTGCATGACCCAGCCACCTCCCCCAGCACTTGAGTCACCTACGTGGAGGCACGGCCCTGGACTATGGCTAAAGGTCCGGAGCATAGCATGGCGTCCTGGGGGGGCAGGCTGCTCCTGAAGTCCGCACACTGGGCCAGGGAGTCCTGCTTGTCAGAAACCAGGTTCCTGGGGAGGCAACAGCAGGAGCAGAGGTCAGAAAAACCAGGAAGTCCACCAGAAAGCCTGGGGGTGAGGCCGCCAAGGAGCAGGTACCACATGACTCTCTGCCAGAGTGTCAGCAGAAGTCAAGCAGCACTGCATTCTCCCCACAGGGCCCTCAGGGACAGGTTTCATGAGGCAAAATCAATGATGGTAAAGGTCATCAACAGGGCTCTTGCTGGGACCACTTGAGCATCGTAATCTCAGAACTTGAGGACAGGAGCCTGTGTATGAAGTGTGCACCGGATGCCCACTTGCTGGGGGCCCACACGGCCTGGTCCTTGGAAGCTTCCAGGAATGCCAGGCACTATCCTTCCCGAGCCTCTCTAGCATTCCAAGAAGACAGCTTTCACCTTCTTGGGACCTTTCACGTCTTTGTTGAAAACATTCCAGCCACACTTTAAAAATAGTTGGGTGAATTTGTAAAATACTGGGCCAATGTTTCCCTTCTTAAATAACCAGTCTGTTTCCACTATTATAGTAATCCCATAAAATACACAAGTTTGCAACTTGGGAGAGCTGGGAATGGGGAGGTTTTTTTTTTAAAGATTAAATTTTATTTTTTTTAATTTTAATTTTTTTTAAAGATTTTATTTATTTATTTGGCAGCAAGATCACAAGTAGGCAGAGAGGTAGGCAGAGAGGCAGGCAGAGAGAGAGAGGGGAAGCAGGCTCCCCGCCGAGCAGAAAGCCCAACGCGGGGCTCAATCCCAGGACCCTGAGATCACGACTGGAGCTGAAGGCAGAGGCTTTAACCCACTGAGCCACCCAGGTGTCCCTTAATTTTGTTTTTAAAGAATTTAATTGACAGAGAACTCAAGTAGGCAGAGTGGCAGGCAGAGAAGAGGGAGAAGCAGGCTCTCCACTGAGCAGGGAGCCCAATGTGAGACTCGATTCCAGGACCCTGGGATGATGACCTGAGCTGAAGGCAGCCACTCAACTGACTAAGCCACTTGGGCACCCCTTAATATTTTATTTTTAAGTAATCTCTACACCCAAAGTAGGGCTCGAACTTAAAACTGTAAGATCAAGTGTTACTTACTTTAATGACTGAACCAGCCAAGGGCAGTGGCTCCCCATTCCTCCACCCTTCTTTTTTAAACTCAAGAAAGAAATCTCAATGGGAGGATAAACTTGCGCCTGGCAACTCTTAACAGAAGAGGGCTGGAAAGCAGTTGGTTTGGGTATGATGGACCAAAGGTGCAGGCAGAAGAAAAGGATTTCTGATTGGCTGGTATACAATGTATACACTTCACACATCTGGATTAAAATCTTGGAGGAATAAAGATTTTACAAATACAGAAAGGGCCTCCAAACTCCAAAATGGGCTGAGGAAAGACACAGACAATGACACATGGTGAGTGACTATGCAACCTCACTAATTCACAAAGTCAGCCAGAAGTACTACTTAGCTCCTGCTAAGCTACTAGAAGTGAGGAATGATGGTGAAGTTGTTGTGAAGCTGACTCACCTATGCCGACAGTGGCTAAGGAGGCGAGGCTGGAAATGTGTATTGACAACCATAAGAATTTTCAAATGCCTGTTCCAAGCAAAGTGACCTCAGGAAACAATGTAGACGAAGGAATGCATCCCTGCCCACAGGGACAGTGGGGCCTGGACTGGCGGGTTTGAGCTCTCTCTCTTCTCTAGCAGAGTCCAGCAGGGCTGCCACCATGGCACCCACTCCAAGCCGAGCCACGCAGGCCTGACTGCTTTTGTTCCAGCTCAGATGGACACTCTCTCAGAAGGGTAGGGCCAGGAGCTGGCTTACTTACCATGTAGAAAGTGATGGATTAAAGCAGTATGCCTTCCCATCAGACAGATTCATCACTGGGATTCCATGCTGTGTCAGCAAGATCTGTGACACTGTCATGTCACTTCCTGGGGAGACAGCACAAGAATGGGTTCTTGGGTGTGTTCTGATCAGCAGGTGCCTGCATACACACCTAAGGAGAAATGCAAAGCACAGCTCCCACAGTCCTAGCAACAGGTGTCTTAACACTTACGCGTAACTAGGCAGTCACTGCTCTACTCTGCGCATGCTGGTCTTGCTGCTATCCATAGGCTGTTCGTCACCTCTCAGGGACCCATTAAAATATGTCCCTGGAGAGAATGCATCGCCCTACAATGTACTGACATCCCCTACAACATGAAATGCCATCTAAGCTGAACAGCGTGCTTCCATGTCAGGAACCCAACTTGCCAAGCCCTCCCCACACTCCAGGGTACGAGGGGCGGTCCATTGCTGAGGTTACCTGCCAAGATGGAGTGTAGAGATTCTTCTTTCACCACAACCACCTGTCTGTGAACATCCCTAGGAGGGAGACAGGGAACAGTTTACTCTACAGCAGGGGTAAAAGCATCACAATGTGCCCCAATGATCAGACCCCACTCCATGGTCCCTGGTACATACCCAGCCCTTGCTTCCAGGAGAGGGGCTCTGTGCTGGAAGTGGCTTCTACTCCCCATGTGTCACTACACTACCTCTACACAAGTCTACAGCAGAGGGCCTAGGAAACAGCTGTGGGGCCCACCACCAACACTATGCCAACTCTGGGAGAAGCGTGGCCATGCTCTGGCAGCCAAGATCCCCTTTCTGGACCCTGGCACATCCAATTAGGCATTGTGATTTGTCCTGAGGCTTCAGGATGCTCTAACGATGGCAGCAGAGGCAGGAAGCCTGCGCCACTTTCATTGCACACTCTCCCTCCCCCAGTGCAGGGTGGCTATCACAAGCAATGTGTGACTGACTGCTCAGGGCTCCTCAGGCGTTAAGATGCCCAGGCCAGCAGGGCCCAAGGACATGTCTGCCGAGTAGCCCCCTTTGCTGCCTTCCCTACCCTGCAGTGAGAGGGGACCTGCACAGCCCCATCCCATCCTGCTTAAAGCCCACCCCACCCTGGGCCTGCCTCTTACCAGACAGACAACGTGGCTGCAGCAGTGAGCGCCATGACGTAAGAGCCCGTGCAGTGCAAAGTGGAGATTGGGGATGGCAGGAGGATGGGAGGGAGGAGGCGGCGACCACAGGCGGAGAACACGGACAGCATCCTCTTTTCACAGGCTACACATACCACGTCACTGAAAAGGCAGAGAGGGGACAGGTGTCATGACCATCAGGAGCTGTGGCAGAGGCAGCAGCCTGGAAATGCAGAGCTTCCCTCTGTGCTTGCCCTGTGCCTGCTGCAGCCTTCCTCTAAGCAGGTGCAGTAAAGGGAGAGGTGGGGTGAGGCCTTGTCCCAGGACTGGGGCAGCAGGGCTGATGCAGCCTAGTCTCAATGAAACCTCTGATTAAATAGAATGTGTTCTCTTTCCTTCAGGGGCTTCCTGAGCTTTTCTGAGCTCACACTAATGCTAATCCAGGGGGAGCCCACAGCAATGCCCAGGACACAGGCCTATTTGCTCTTTGTGAGTGCCTGGGATGGGGAAGTTCAGTTTGCTTACCTTGGCAGAGAATGCAAAGGAGGTACAGAATTACGGTTCCTTTTAAGTGCAACACCATGCACTCACTCAGGGCCCATGGGAACCTGACCTGAGATCGAAGGTCAAGTACTCATAGACATTTTGAAAGCATCATAGGGTCAGCCTTATGATAACTGACTAGAGGCCTACTTAAAGTGACTGTATCTAAGCCAATTATCTTTGTAAAATCCTTTTAAGAGTCAAAGACATGGTCCTGATTGGAGGCCCTACACCTCAACAGGCACCTGAGGAAAATGCTGGTCCTCTTTCCAGATCAAGCACGTGTGAAACAGCTCTAGAGGATCATGGCCTGGAAGTCCATGGGAAGACATTAGGGAACTAACCACTGAGTTAAGGTTCCCCTCAAAGTGCAGAATATGGAGAGGGCTGGGCTGCGGACTCACAGGACAATCAGAAATCCATCCTGACTTCTCTAGGTGAAAATCTGGGGTCCAGAGAAAGAATCATCCCATGTTAGAGAGAGCCAGGCAGAGCTCAGCCTGGAACCTGAGACTTTAGGAATATGGCCAGATAAGGGAATCAGAAAATCTGGGTAGAAATCCTGCCTTGGTTGACCCTCAAAGACAGCTTCCCCACCTATAACATGGTGATAATGATACTGACTTTATTAGGTCTTGTGGGGGCTGAGAAGGCATGCACACACTTAGCCTAGGGCAAGGCATGGCAAAGGCCTCTGTGGAAGCTAGCATGTAGGGCAATGTCTCCTGCCTCAGACAGTAACAGGACCACACAGCATAGCACATGGTGCTTGTTTGACATTAAAAGCTGGTTTGGGTTAAGACCCTTGCCCTTACCAGCTGCCGGCAGCAGTGAGGATCCGGCTGGTGAGTACTGTCTCCCACTCCTTCCCTTCCCGGTTACACTTCAAACGACTTAGCTTCACACCCCCCACGGCAGTCACTTCATTCTCCACCTCAATGTACATGGAGGGATCGGAGCTCACCTGGGTGGAGGAAAGCAAACACAATGTCTTTTCAGGTGATGGTGGGCCTACTGAGACTTGGGTCATGTGACAGGTGAGATGATCAGAGGGCCCAAAACAGGAGAAAGACAGAGAGGCAGACAGACTGGCTGGTAAACAGGAGGGTGGCAGTGTGTGCAGTAACAGGGTGGGACAGGAAGGCCAGATGTCTGGATGTGTGGGCCCCCAGGGCAGGGAGAGGGCTGGGAGCTTGCTCCGTCTCATCTCTCATGCCTAAGGAGCTCACGGACTGGATATCCCTGTATGGAAAACCCAGGCAGAACGGCTGAATAGTTTGTACCCATGTGGGCACAAAAGTGGGTGACTGGGAGAAAGGCCCGTTCATAGACCCCCAGAAACCAAGAATAGCCCCATGCAGCACTCAGTGGTAAAGGCCCTGGATGGGGGTTGGGGGGTGGTGGCTAGGGTTTGAAAGGGGGTTTGTGTGCCCTATCTCCATGCACAACAGCAATAGGAACAAACCACGTGGGTCCCTATCCTTAGGGCCAGAAGACCTGTAGTGGGAAGGGCTGACATGAGCTCTTAGGTGTCCCAGGAAGACCAGCATGCATGGTGCAGTTGTGCCCAGTGGGAAGTGACCTCCATGTGGGGTCCTAGAAGGTGTCCTGAGGACATGCACCTGAGCTGAGGAACAACAGGCATGAACCTATGGCATGTCCAAGGTCAGGTGCTAGATGGAATGAATGGAAGGCTTCTGGGCATAAAGGATTCTTTTCCTTTTTTTAAATTTTTTATTTTTTAAATAAACATATAATGTATTATTAGCCCCAGGGGTAGAGGTCTGTGAATCGCCAAGTTTACACACTTCACAGAACTCACTTCTGTGTATGGGTATGGCACATACCCTCTCCAATGTCCATAACGTCATCACCCTCTCCCTACCCCCCTCCCCCCGGCACCCCTCAGTTTGTTTTGTGACATTAAGAAGGATTCTTTGTTTTAGAGGTGTGTTTTGAACAAGCACACGATCATAAGCTTCTACTCCAAGAACTCAAATAGCTCTGATGATGACAGGGACAGGGCCAGGAAGGGAGGATGATGGGGAGGTATGCCATTACCATGCAGTCCAACCGTACCAAGCCCGAGGCTGCCCAGGGTGGAGTGTGGAGCTCAAGGAGGCTTCTAGAAGAATACCTGAGACAAGTTTTGAAGGAGCTGGCCATCCAGAAGATGGCAGCAGGACTGTAAGAGCAAAGCATAGAGGAGAGAAATGCAAGGTGGGGGCAGCAAGGGAGCCCCTGGGGAAGAGGCTAGTGATCTGGCTCTGATTAACTACAACTTCCCCCAGAAAGTGATGGAGAGCCATTGAAAAGCAGCCCTGTCAGTGATAATTCAGATTTTACACAGAAGGGGATGGTGAAGAGAGTGTGCAGAGGTAGGAAGCCTGCTCACCTGGAGGGTGAATGCTCTCTGGGGGCCTGGCATGGGCAGTTTCAGTGCAGGTGCTGGTACAGACAAACACACGGCATCCTTCTCTGCGGTCAGGGCAGCTGGGGACTGCAAGAGGAAAAATGTCTCTGAGCCCCACCCCAGCACCATAGGGCAAAGTCAGGTAAAGGTGAGTCACCCAGTGGTGAGGCCAGGCCAGTTCCCCAGGCGTTTCCAACTACTCTGTGAGGGTGAAAGTGCAAATGAATGCTATAAGGACCCCCATTTCCAGATGAGTAGCTGACCCCAGGAAACTGGTCAAGGACTCTGAGTGGGCTGAGAGCAGATGTGGGGGCCTGCAAGTTTCTGCCAACTGTTCCCACACTGATGAGGCACACAGTGGCATGCATGACCTCTCTTATCCCACTCAGGCACGTGCAGATTCCAGCACTGAGCTCACAAGGTGGGCTGGGGGAAGACCACATGGGCCCTTTGGCCTCACCTGGACAGACAGAGACACAGGCATGAGCCGAGAGTCCTTCCGAGGCCGCCCTTTTTTCTTCTTTTCCACTGTTTCCACCTCAAGGTCCAGTTTTCGCTTGGACAGCGAGGAGGGCTTGGCCACAGGGACCTTTTCATCGCTGTCACTGCTGCTCTCCAGAAGGTCCCGCGGCCTTAGCTCCTTCACAAGGTTTTGCTCTTTCAACCTGCACAAACACAGACATCCATGGCCTACTCCATATGACTACTAAGTTTATAATAATTAATAAAATCCATACTCATCACCAAAAATTAATAAATAAAAATAGTAAAAAAGGACTTCTGGTTTCTGCCCCAACATGCGAAGAGCTTGGAAGTCGTTACTCTCATTCTTTTTTTTTTTAAGATTTTATTTATTTTACAGAGAAAGATCACAAGTAGGGAGAGAGGCGGGGTGAGGGGGGAAGCAGGTTCCCTGCCAAGCAGAGAGCCCGATGTGGGGCTCGATCCCAGGACCCTGAGATCATGACCTGAGCCGAAGGCAGAGGCTTTAACCCACTGAGCCACCCAGGTGCCCCATTACTCTCATTCTTAACGAGGAAAGCTGACAAAGTGAAAATCAACAACTTTTCTTGGATTCATCACAGAAGTAAGGTCACAAGGCAAACTACCACCCTGGAAACCAGAGATACCAGGTAAAGACAGAAAGTCGGAGCACACCTGGAGCTGGAGCCCCAGGAGCCCTAACTGGAAGGAAGACTTAAAGTAACTGGTACACTGCTGGAGGCTGAGTGTGGGCTGGCTTGTAAATCAAAACTCTTGGGGGTCTAGTGGCAGGAGGGTCCCCACACTTATGTTGGCTTTACCTCTAACAGGCTTTCACAGTGAAGATCAGGGATGGAAAAAATCCCCTCTGTGCTTGGGGCTAGTAGAGGGGAAAAAGAACCATTGAAACACAGTCAGAGTTCCCTTCTCCTTAACAAAAGCCTGCCTTCAAGGGAAACTACTTTACTAGACCCCATGTGACTTAGCAGCAGGGAAATTAACCAACTATAGCCTAATCCCCCACCCCCACCCCACACAGACTACAGAATTCTTCTGAAGGTCATATCCCAGGGTCACCAGTCCAAAAACAACTAAAAAAGATTTATCACGGGATAACAGAATGCTTCTCCTCCCTGAAACCTCACCACCAGTTCAACATGGCTCTGGTATAACAGGAGTAGAGTAACTAGTTTGAAGCTAGCATAGGGTGGTTCATGAGTTTGAAGGAAAGAAGCTGTTTCCATAACTAAACGTGCAAGGTGAAGCTTCAAGTGCTAATGTAGAAGCTGCAGGAAGTTATCAAGAAGATCTAGCTAAGATAATTAGTGAAGGCAGCTACACTAAACAGCAGATTTTCAATACACATGAAACAGCCTTGTTTTAAAAGTAGAAGCTATCTAGGATTTTCACAGCTGGAGAGAAGTCAATGCCTGGCTTCAAAGAACAGGCTGACTCTCTTGTTGGGGGCCAATGCAGCTAGTGACTTTAAGTGAAAGCCAATGCTTATTTACAATCCCCCAAATCCTAAGGTCTTAAGAATTATGCTGAATCTACTCTGCCTTACCCTGTATGAGTGGAACAACAAAGCCTAGATGAGAGCGTATCTGCTTATAGCGTGGTTTACTAAATATTTTAAGTATTTCAAGCTCACTGTTGAGACCTACTGCTCTGAAAAAGATTCCTTTAAAATATTACTGTTCAGGTGCACCTGGGTGGCTCAGTAAGTTAAGCAGCTGCCTTCGGCTCAGGTCATGATCCCAGGGTCCTGCGATTGAGCCCCACATCGGGCTCCCTGCTCAGCGGAGAGCCTGCTTCTCCCTCTCCCTCTGCCTACTTGTGATCTCTATCTCTGTGTCAAATAAATAAAAACCTTAAAAAAAAAATTACTGTTCATTGCCAATACCCCCGATTACCTAAGAACTCTGATATGGATGTATGAAATTGATGTTGCTTTCATGCCTGCTAACATAACATCTGTTCTGCAGGCCATGGATGAAGAGTAGTTTTGACTTTCAAGTCTTATTAAAGAAATACATTTTGTAAGGCTATAGCTGCCATACATATTGATTCCTGTGGCAGATCTGAACAAAGTAAATGGAAAACTTTTTTTGAAAAGGGTTCATCATCTAGATGTCACTAGGAATATTCAAGATTCACAGGGTCAAAATAGCAACATGAACAGGAGTTTGGAAGAAGTAGATTCCAACCCTTATGGATGACTTTCAGAGGTTCAAGACTTCAGAGAAAGAAGTAACTGCAGATGTGGTGGAAACAGCAAGACATCTAGAATTAGAAGTGAAGCCTGGGGGCACCTGGGTGGCTCAGTGGGTTGAAGCCTCTGCCTTTGGCTCAGGTCACGATCCCAGGGTCCTGGGATCGAGCCCTGCATCGGGCTCTCGGCTCAGCGGCGAGCCTGCTTCCCTTCCTCTCTCTCTCTCTCTCTGTCTGCCTCTCTGCCTACTTGTGATCTCTGTCTGTCAAATTAAAAAAAAAAAAAGAAGAAGAAGAAGAAGAAGTGAAGCCTGAAGATGTGCCTGAACTGCTGCAATCTCATGAGAAAACCTGAATGGATGAGAAGTTGCTTCTCAGGGAGGAGCAAAGAAAGTGGTTTCTTGAAATGGAATCTATTCCCAAAGAAGATGCTGTAAAGGTTGTTGAAAAGACAAAAAAGGATTTAGAATACTACATAAACTTAGCTGATAAAACAGTGGCACGTTTTGAGAGGACTGACTTCAATTTTGAAAGAAGTTCTGTTGTGTATAAATATTGGCAAATGGCATTGCTACAGAGAAATTGTTCATAAAAGGAAGAGTCAACTGATGTAGCAAACTTCATTGTCTTAAAGTTGCCACAGCCACCCCAACCTCCAGCAACCGCCACCTGGAACAGTTAGGAACCATTAGCATTGAGGCAAGACCCTCAATTTGCAAAAAAAATTATGACTTGCTGAAAGCTCAGATGATGGCTAGCATTTTGTAACAATAAAGTATTTTTTCCATTAAGGTATATATATTGTTTTTCTTAGATATAATGCTATTATTGGACACTTAACAGGCTACAGTAGGTTGTCAACAACTTTTACATGTACTGGGAAACGAAAAAATTCATTTGACTTGGCTTTATTGCAATATTAAATTTATTGTGGTGGTCTGGAACCAAACTTGCAAACCAGCATATGCCTACATGCCATGCTAACTCTAATTAAAAGAAAACTGGAGTAGCTATATTAATTTCAGACAAAGTGGACACCAGAGTAAGGAAAAGTATTAAGAATAAAGAGGAACATGACATAATGATAAAAGGGTCAACTTTCCGGGGCGCCTGGGTGGCTCAGTGGGTTAAAGCTGCTGCCTTCGGCTCAGGTCATGATCCCAGAGTCCTGGGATCGAGCCCCGCATCAGGCTCTCTGCTTGGCAGGGAGCCTGCTTCCCTTCCTCTCTCTCTGTCTGCTTGTGATCTCTGTCAAATAAATAAATAAAATCTTTAAAAAAAAAAAAAAAGGATCAACTTTCCAAGAAGACATAGCAGTCCTTAATGTACATGCCTAACAAAAAAGCATCAAAACACATGTGGCAAAACCTGATAGAATTACAAGGAGAACTAGACAACTCCACAACCATAAGTGGAGATTTCAATTCACCGCTATCAGTAACCGACAGATCCAGCTGACAGAAAATCAGTTAACAAATTACTCAAATGAACTGTACTATCATTCATTTGAATTTGGTTGGTATTTATGATACTTCATATAACAATAGCAGAATACACATTCTTCTCAAGATCACACAGAATATTCACTAAGATGACATTCTGGGTCATAAAACATACTCTAACAAATTTAAAAGGATAAAAAACACACAAAGTATGCTTTAAGCCCACAACAGTGAATCCTGAATGTTCGATAGACAACAATAACAGAAATATGCCTGAAAAACTCCCAAATGGAGATTGAAGCACACACTTCTAAACAACATATGGTCAAAGAAAAAGTCACAAGATAATTGTAAAAAAATTTAATTAAATAAAAACAAAAATGTAATTTATAAAAATTTGTGGGATACAGTGGAAACAGTGCTTAGAAGGAAATTTATAGCAGAGAATATATTTTATTTTATTCCTACTAGTTTTAAAAAGATTTATTTATTGGGGCACCTGGTGGCTCAGCTGGTTAAGTGCCTGCCTCCAGCTCAGGTCATTGTCCTGGAGTCCTGCATTGGGCTCCTGAGCAAAGAGTCTGCTTCTCCCTCTGATCTTCTCCCCTCTCATGCCTCCCCCCGCTCAAATAAATAAATAAAATCTAAAAAGAGATTTATTTGTTTATTTTGGGGAGGGAGGGGCAGAGGGTGAGAGTCTTAAGCAGACTCTGCACTGAACGTGTAGTCCAACACAGGGCTCGATCTCAGGATCCTGAGATTCATTACCTGAGCCAAAACCAAGAGTCAGACACTTAACTGACTGCCACCCAGACACCCCCTTTATTTTTTTTAAAAAAGATTTTATTTATTTATTTGAGAGAGAGAGAGAACGAGCACAAGTAGGCAGAGCAGCAGGCAGAGGGAGAAGGAGAAGCAGGCTCCCCGCCCAGCAAGGAGCCCAATGCAGGGCTCGATCCCAGGGTGCTGGGATCATGACCCAAGCTGAAGGCAGGCGCCTGACCGACTGAGCCACCCAGGCGCCCCCTCCCTTTGCTTTTTCTTTTATTTTTTTAAAGATATTTATGTATGTATGTATGTATTATTTATTTATTTATTTGACAGACAGAGATCACAAGTAGGTGGAGAGGCAGGCAGAGAGAGAGAGGAGGAAGCAGGCTCCCGGCCGATCAGAGAGCCCGATGCGGGGCTCGATCCCAGGACCCCGAGACCATGACCCGAGCCAAAGGCAGAGGCCCTAACCCACTGAGCCACCCAGGCGCCCCCTCCCTTTGCTTTTTCTTAAATATTTATTTGAGAGAGAGAGAACAAGAATGAGTGTGGGGGGAAAGGTAGAGGAATCTTCAAGCAGACTCCCTGATGAGCATGGGCCCTGATGTGGGGCTCAATCTCCTGTCCCGGAGATCACGATCTGAACCAAAATCAAGAGTCTGCTGCTTACCCAACTGAGCCACCCAGGTGCCCCGAGAGTGCATATTTTAGAAGAGAAGAAAGACCTGAAATAAAAAACTTAAACTTTACCTTCAGGAACTAGAAAAAGACGAGCAAGCAGAAGCAAATAAATAATAAATAACAATATAATAATAATAAGGCAATAATAAGTAAAATAATACAAAGCAAGGAGAAGACAATAAATCATAAAAATTAGAGCAAAAATCCATGAAATTTAAAACAGGAAAACGACAGAGAAAAATCAATGAAATAAAAAGCTTGTTCTTTGAAAAGAGCAATAAAATTAACAAACTTGTAGCCAGGCTAATCAAGAAAAGAGAAGACACGAATCACTAATGTCAGAAATGCAAAAAGGGCCTTTACTACTGCTCCCATAGACAATAAAAAGAACATAGAGAAATATTACAAATAATTCTAAACCCAAAGATTGGCTAACTTTGAAGAAATGGACCAATTCCTTGAAAAAAACGAAAACAATCAACTCACATAAGGAAAAATAACTAATCTGAGTAGGCATATTAAAGAAAATGAATCAATTAACAACCTTCTAAGAAAAATAAGTACCAGGCCCAGACAGTTTTACTGGTGAATTCTACCAAATGTTTAAGGAAGAAATTATACCAATTCTCTACAATATATTCTACAAAAGAGAAGCAGAGGAAGTAAATCCTAACACCCATGATGCAAGCATTACCCAAATATAAAAACCAGATACTGATATTATAAGGAAAAACAACTATAGGCCAGTATCTCTCATGAAGATAGATGTAAAAATCTTCAATAAAATATTGGCAAATTAGATCCAACAATGTTTAAGAATTATATACAACAACCAAATGGTATTTACTCCAGATACACATACTATTCAACATTCAAAGTGATTAATGTAATCCATCACATCTAATAAAGCTAAAGAAGAAAAACCTTATCATCATTATAAACAGATACAGAAAGGGCATTTGACAAAACCCAACATCCATTCATGATTAAAAAAAAAAAAAAAAAACCCTCTTAGCAGAAAAAAAAAAAAAAACTCTTAGCAAACCAGGATTAGAGGAGAATTCCCTCAATTTGATAAAGGATATTCACAAAAACACCTATAGCTAACATCATTCTTAATTGTGAGACACTAAATGCTTTCCCATAAGACTGAGAAGGCAAGGATGTCCCCTCTCACTACTTCTATTTAATATAATATGGTACTAGAAATCCTAGCTGATGCAGTAAGATAAGAGAAAGAAATCAAAGGCATTAAGATTGGGAAGGAGAAATAAAATAATCTTTATTTGCAGATGACATAATTCTCTTTGTAGAAAATCTCAAAGAATCAAGACAACAACAAAAAATGGAATAAGCAATTATGGCAAGGCTGTAGGATATAAAGTTAAGATACAAAAGTCAACTGCTTTTCTACATATCAGTAAGGAACAACTGGTATTTGAAATTCTAAACACAATACTATTTACATTAGCATAAAAAATGAAATAATTAGATATAAATCTAACAAAATATGTCTAAATTCCATATGAGGAAAACCACAAAACTCTGATGAAAGAAATCAAAGATCTACATAAATGGAGATATTCTACATTTATGGATAAGAAGACTCAATATATATTTTTTAAAGTTTTTTTTTTCTTCAAGATTTTATTTATTTATTTATGTGAGACAGTGAGTTTACACATGAGAAGGAGGAGAGGCAGAGGCAGAGGAAGAAGCAGGCTCTGCGCTGAACAGGGAGCCTGAGGCAACGCTCAATCC
>ML108786.1:39265-54253 GCA_003697995.1 Taxidea taxus jeffersonii | reverse complement strand
TGTACAGGAATTCAGTAAAGTGTCAGGATATAAAATCAATGCACAGGAATCAGTTGCATTTCCTTACACCAACAACAAGGCAGAAGAAAGAGAAATTAAGGAGTCAATCCCATTTACAATTACACCCAAAACCATAAGGTACCTAGGAATAAACCTAACCAAAGAGGCAAAGAATCTATACTCAGAGAACTATAAAGTACTCATGAAAGAAATTGAGGAAGACACAAAGAAATGGAAAAATGTTCCATGCTCGTGGATTGGAAGAATAAATATTGTGAAAATGTCTATGCTACCTAAAGCTATCTACACATTTAATGCAATGCCTATCAAACTCCCATCCAATTTTTTCAAAGAAATGGAACAAATAATCCTAAAATTTATATGGAACCAGAAAAGATGCTGAATAGCCTGAGGAATGTTGATAAAGAAAGTCAAAGTTGGTGGCATCACAATTCCAGACTTCAAGCTCTATTACAAAGCTGTCATCATCAAGACAGTATGGTACTGGCACAAAGACAGACACATAGATCAATGGAACAGAATAGAGAGCACAGAAATAGACCCTCAACTCTATGGTCAACTGATCTTCGACAAAGCAGGAAAGAATGTCCAATGGAAAAAAGAGTCTCTTCAACAAATGGTGTTGGGGAAATTGGACAGCCACATGCAGAAAAATGAAATTGGACCATTTCCTTACACCACACACGAAAATAGACTCAAAATGGATGAAGGACCTCAACGTGAGAAAGGAATCCATCAAAATCCTTGAGGAGAACACAGGCAGCAACCTCTTCGACCTCAGCCACAGCAACCTTGTCCTAGAAACATCGCCGAAGGCAAGGGAAGCAAGGGCAAAAATGAACTATTGGGACTTCATCAAGATCAAAAGCTTTTGCACAGCAAAGAAAACAGTCAACAAAACCACAAGACAACTGACAGAATGGGAGAAGATATTTGCAAATGACATATCAGATAAAGGGCTAGTATCCAAAATCTATAAAGGACTTAGCAAACTCAACACCCAAAGAACAAATAATCCAATCAAGTAATGGGCAAAGGACATGAACAGACATTTCAGCAAAGAAGACATCCAGATGGCCAACAGACACATGAAAAAGTGCTCCACATCACTGGGTATCAGGGAAATACAAATCAAAACCACAATGAGATACCACCTCACACCAGTCAGAATGGCTAAAATTAATGAATCAGGAAATGCCAGATGCTGGCGAGGATGCGGCGAAAGGGGAACCCTCCTACACTGTTGGTGGGAATGCAAGCTGGTGCAACCACTCTGGAAAACAGCATGGAGTTTCCTCAAAAAATTGAAAATAGAGCTACCTTATGACCCAGCAATTGCACTACTGGGTATTTACCCTAAAGATACAAACATAGTGCTCCGAAAGGGCACATGTACCCGGATGTTTATAGCAGCAATGTCCACAATAGCCAAGTTATGGAAAGAACCTAGATGTCCATCAACAGATGAATGGATAAAGAAGAAGTGGTGGTATATATATACAATGGAATACTATGCAGCCATCAAAAGAAATGAAATCTTACCATCTGCAACGACATGGATGGAACTAGAGCGTATTATGCTTAGTGAAATAAGTCAACTGGAGAAAGACAACTATCACATGAACTCCCTGATATGAGGAAGTGGAGATGCAACGGGGGTGGGGGTTAAGGTGGTAGGAAAAGAAAAAATGAAACAAGATGGGATCGGGAGGGAGACAAACCAAAAGAGACTCTTAATGTCATAAAACAAACTGAGGGGGGTGGGGGGGAAGAGGGGTTGGGAGAGGGTGGGGGGGTTACATTATATGTTTAAATAAAAAAGCTTAAATAAAAAAAAAAAAAAACTTAAAAAAAAATTTAAAAGGGCACCTGCGTGTCTCAGTGGGTTAAAAGCCTCTGCCTTCGGCTCAGGTCGTGATCCCAGGGTCCTGGAATTGAGCCCCATATCAGGCTCTCTGCTCGGCAGGGAGCCTCCTTCCTCCTCTCTCTCTGCCTGCCTCTACCTACTTGTGATCTCTGTCTGTCAAATAAATAGATAAAATCTTAAAAAAATTAAAAGATGTATTTGATACCCTTAAAAAAAGAAAATATACATTTTATTATATTTTAATAATTTCTATCCATTGGAGAGTAAAAGATATCTTTGTAGATTATATTATCTGTCATAATGTGGCTTTTGTTTTCATTTGTAGTAAGTATCATATGCAATTTATTAGATAGATTACTATCTTTAATAAATATATTCTTCTCAAGAAAAGTATACTGGGTTTCAGTGAGAAATATTCTCCACAGTACCCAAAAGAAGGCTAAGAACTGATTTATCAGGAAGCATGAAAAACAAAAATCTCACAAGCTACACAATGGAATATTAGTCAACCATAAAAAGGAATGAAATTTTGCACTAGCAATCACATGGTTGGAACTACAGAGTATTATGCTAAGCAAAGTATGTTGGTCAGAGAAAGACAAATGCCATATGACTTCACTCATGTGTGGAATTTAAGAAACAAAACAAACAAGGGCACCTGGGTGGCTCAGTCAGTTGAGCATCTGCCTTCAGTTCACATCATGATCTCAGGGTCCTGGTCCTGTGTCCACTCCCTGTTCAGCAGGGAATCTGCTCTTCCCTCTCCCTCTACCCCCTGCTTGTGTTCTCTGTCTTGCTCTCTCTTGAGTAAATAAATAAAATCTTTAAAAACTTATCATTTCCATGATAATGAAAAGCAACTACTAAGAGTTTCATCTTTATCTAACTAATCCCAAAATTTTACATTCTAATTACATGATTTATAATATGGCAGAAGATATTTTGACTATAATTCCTGGTAAGAAATATATTTTATATAAGGACTCAAATACATGCAAATAATCTATGTTTTATATACAACAATTTCACAAAGCTTACACATTGACTTGATTTCATGATCCACTAATAGACTGTGACCTGCAAGTTGAAAAACACTGGTGTAAAGGTGATAACTAGGTCTAAAAATGGTTTTTAAAATGCATAGGACATAATCCTATGCATATATAAAATCCAAAGGAATCCACAAAGAACTATTAGAGCTAATAAGCAATTTCAGCAAAGTTGTGGGATACATGATCAATACACACATAGAGGTGTATTTCTGTATCAATGAACAATCAGAAAATGAAATCAAGAAAGAAATTCCATTTATAAAAGTATTTTTAAGAAATGATCAAGAGGGGCACCTGGGTGGCTCAGTGGGTTGAGCTCCTGCCTTTGGCTTGGGTCATGACCTCAGGGTCCTAGGATCGAGCCCCTCTGTCTCGTTGGGCTCTCTACTCAGCGGCGAGCCTGCCTACACCCCCCCTCTGCCTGCCTCTCTGCCTACTTGTGATCTGTCAAATAAATAAATAAAATATTAAAAAAAGAGAAATGATCAAGCAATAAATTTAACCAAGGAGGTACAAAATATACATACTAAAAACTATAAAACATTGCTGAAAGACCCAACTAGACAGAAAGAGGGCCCCTATTCATGGGTTGGAAGACTTAATATAGTGAAAACGGTAAAACTACACAAAGTGATCTCAGTAAAACTACACAAAGTGATCTAGACATTGAATGCAATCCCTAATACCAATGATTTTTTCTTTTCTTTCTTTCTTTTTTTTTAAAGAAACAGAAATGCTGATCCTAAAATTCATATGGAGTTGCAAAGGGCCTCAAATAGCCAAAACAATTTTGAAAAGAACAAAGTTGGAAAACTTATAGGTTGAATTTCAAAACTCACTATAAACTTATTGTAATCAAATCAATGTGGTATATAAGGAAAGACCTATATACATCAATGGGATAGAACTGAGAGTTCAGAAACAAACCCATATCTTTCGTTGATTAATTTTTGACAAAAGTGCCCAGATCATTAAATGGGAAAAGAATGGTCTCTTCAACAAATGATGTTAAGAAAACTGGATATCCACATACAGAAAAATAAAGTTCACCCCTAACTCATACTATATATATAAAAATTAACTCAAAACAGATCAGAGACATAAATATAACAGCCCAAAGTATAAAACTCTCAGAGGAAAACTTAGGGATAAACCTTCTTGTTCATGGAGTTGGTAATGATATTTTAGATATGACACCAAAGCATAACCAATAACAACAAAATAGATAAACGAGACTTTAACAAAATTAAAAGATTTTGTACATCAAGGGAGTTAAAAGGCCCATATTATGGGAGAAAATATTTGCAAATTAGATGATAAGGTCTATTAATCAGAATTTTAAAGAACTATTTTTTAAAAAAGATTATTTATTAGGGAGAGAAAGAGAGAAAAAGTGGGAGCTAGGGGAGAGGGAGAGAGAGAATCCCAAGCTGGCTCCCCACCCAGTGCCAAGCCCAACATGGGACTCCATCTCAAAACCCTGAGATCATGACCTGGGTTGAAACCAAGAGTCAGGTGCCTAACTGACTGAGCCACCCAGATGCCCCTATAAAGAACTCTTAAATGCAACAAAAAGACAACTCAATTTAAAAATTGACTTACACAGACATTTTTCCAAAGAAAATATACAACTGACCAAAAAGCACATAAAAAGATGCTCAACACCGTTAGTCATTTGAGAAATCCAAGTCAAAACCACAATGACATACCATTCAGACCCAGTAGGATGGCTACAAAAACCACCACCAAAAATGGAAAATAAATGTTTATGAAAACGTGGAGATACTGGAACCTTTGTGCATTGCTGATAGAAATGTAAAATGGTACAGCCACTGTGAAAAGCAGTTTGGTGATTTATCAGAAAGTTATCATGTGTTCCAGCAATTCCACCCTTAGGTGGATTTATATAAACAACATGGGTCTGAACTGCTCAGGTACACTTACATGCAGATTTTTAAAATATAAATACAGTCTTGTATTTGTAACTATATTTTCTCTTCTGTATGATTTTCTTAGTAACATTTTTTTCTAGCTTACCTTATTGTAGGAATATAGTAGATAATACATATAACACACAAACTATGTATTAACTGACTGTTTACATTATCAGTAAGGCTTTTGGTCAACACTTGGCTTGCTTAGCAATTAAGTTTTTGGGGAATCAAAAGCTGTATCCAAATTTTCAGCTGTGCAGGGGGACAATGTCCCTAACCCCTGCATTGTTCAAGGGTCAACTGTTTATCAAAAAGTCTAGAAAGCCAGTGTTCAAACAAAAGCTTGTATATCAATGTTCATACCAGCAACCATACATATTAGCCCGAAGTGGAAACAATTCAAGTGTTCTGAACTGATACATGGAAAAACAAAATGTGGTATATACAGACAATGGAATCTTATTCTTCATAACAAGGAATAATGAACCTTAACTCCATTATGCTAAGTAAAAGCAGCCAGACACAAAAGGTCATATATTGTATGATTCCATTTATATGAAATTCCCAGAATACAGAAATCCACAAAGTCAGAAAGCTGATTTAGTGGCTGCCAGGAGCTGAAAGGCTAGGGCTAAGAAGTGATGAGTATGGGGTTTCCATTTGAGGTGATAAAGAAGTTCTGGAACTAGATAGTGGTTATGGTTGAACAATACTGTGAATGTACTTAATGCCACTAACCGTACACTTTAATTTAAATGGTAAGTTGTATGTGTATTTTACCACAATTTAGAATATGTTTTAAAAGCTTCACAAAGAATAATCAAATTCCACAAAATCTCCTTTGAGACAGAGGAGAATAATCCAAGTGGTTATTTCAGTGTCCATGAACCGCTTGATTTTTATTTTGTTCTTTGTTCCTTAATGCATCATTTCATTTAATCCTTACAACAATCCAACTGATAGATACGGAAACTGAGATTTAAAACAGCTGAGTAATTTACCCAAATCACATAGCTAGGCAGCAGAACTGGAGTCGAACCCAAGCAGTCGACCTCTAGATCTAAGCCAGGTTCTTATGCACTGTACTCTAGAATTAATATGTATTACTTTTATATTAAAGAAAGTCATACAGTAAACATACAACAAAACCATCTTTTACAGTTACAAAAAAAAAAAAGGGACAATATGGGGGAAGAGGAACATAATTCGCAGGAGTAGGTTCTGTCCTATATCTATCAAAAGGAGATTATGTGACCTTTGACAATTTATTTGACATTGCTGGATTTCAGTTTATTTCAAGAGAGGATAGGACTCTCTTACTTAACCTACCTGCCTTTGTTCTATGAATAAATTTTAAAGTTTAACTTTAAATGCCACCTAAAGGCTGATGACTCCCCAACTCCTACTCTAGGCCACTCCCAATATTTATCAGAAAAAGAGCTATTTTACTTGTATTCTTTTTAAAAAATATTTATGTATTTGAGAGAGAGGTAGCACATGCAAGAGAGACAGCACATGCAAGAGAGAAAGTGCAAGCTGGAGGTGGGGGCAAAGGCAGAGGGAGCAGCAGACTTCCCATTGAGCAGGGAGCCCAACGCAGGGCTCAGTCCCAGGACCCTGAGATCCTGACCTGAGCCAAAGGCAGATGCTTAACTGACTGAGCCACCCAGATGCCCTCATTTTACCTTTATGCTTGAAAGATATTTCACTAAAGAATTTTAGGTTCTATATTAGGACTTCGAAGATATCATTCCATTATGTCTTCCAGCTTCCACTCCTTCTATTGAGAAGTCAGTACAGTATAATTTTTCTGCTTGTGATTTTTAGCAGTTTAGTTACAAGGAAACTAAGTTATTTTCATATTACTTTACTTGTTCTTGATTTGTTGGGCTTCTTGAATTGGTGGTATAGTGTTTTCCATGGTTTTGGAAAATCCTTAGTTTGTATTAACTAAAATGTATTAACTATGTTAGTTATTACCTTCGTATGTATTAATTCTTAGTATTCAAATATTTCTTCCATTTTCCCTCTTCCTTGCTCTCCTTTTAGGATTTTAATTAAATATATTGCCTTTGTATCTGACCCTTTATTCTGTACCCTATTCTTTTTGTGTCTCTGTACTTCATTCTAAGTATTTTCTACTGACAATATTCCATTTCACTCTTTTTCTCTTCAGCTCTGTCTAGTCTATTAAATCCATTCACTAAACTTTTATTTTAGTTACTTTATTTGGATTGTAGAAGAGCTCCAGAATCCATCAGGCTGAGTTCAGTGCTTCTCTCTGTGTTCCCTGACCATCTCATGCACATGTTTTGGGGTACCACTTTGGTATGTTCAGAATGTTCATGAGGGTACTATATCTAGAAGGATCTCCTCCACATCACAGACATTGAAATTTCTATTTATTATAACAATTTTCATACAGATGGAAAAAAGTATCTTGAAGAAGGAATGCCTATTGCTAATTTGCACGCAAGTAGTGTATGGGCTAGCATATTCCTACACATCTGGTCTATAATACTTATTTCACAGGGGTTCACTTAACCCTAGTTAATCTCAGCAAACTAAGTGCTCACAGAGCACTCTGCACAAAGAAGGTACACTAAATTCTTGCTAAGTATGTCAAAGGTAAATGAGTGTATAAATAAGCTGAGAATTTTACATTCACTTCAAATGAAGAAATTTGTTCATATACTATTCCTATATTTCAGTCATTTCTCAGATACTTTTTCTAGATTCTACTCCCCCTTTTTTTAAACTTGTCCTTTCTATCCGCTGTTTCAAGTCTTACTCTTCCATCATCCCTAACCCTATTTCTTTGATCTTCCATTCCTGTACCCTCTGTGCTCCATGACCACCACTTTTCATTCACATCTGTAATTCTCTTCTTTTTTTACTCATGTTAACTGAACTTTTCCAGAACGTATTTACAGATAAGAAAGTAATTTTTTTTAAAAAGATGTATTTACTTATTATTTGAGAGAGAAAAGGAGAGAGAGAGAGAGCTCATGCATGGGGGGGAGGGGCAGAAGGAGACAGTGAATCTCAAGCAGACTCTCCCTGAGGGCACTGAGACCGACAAGTGGAAAGAGGGTGCTCAGTCTCATGACTCTGAGATCAGGACCTGAGCCAAAATCAAGACTTGGACACTTAACCAACTGAGCCACCCAGGTGCCCCAAGAAAATAATTTTTAAAAATGATCTTTCCTTAATGCTTCTTGAAAGTATTAAGCACTTGGTTATATATGTTTCTCAAGAAATACTTAAACTGAAAGGAAAATGTTTTAGGTGTTACATTCTTAATTTAAGAGAAAAACATGTTTCTATCTCTGACACAAATTTGTGACAGCAATTCGTTCTGATTTATATCCAGTGGCAAAAAGTCCTGAAATGAGTCATAAAATATTATATGTATGTGTTTATGCCTTATTTGTTTATATTTTGTTTTTTCCCATTATAATTAAGTAATTGTAGGTAGGGACCACTTGTATGTTGTTTGCTGCTATGTCCCTAGCACCCAGAAAAATGCCTGGCATGTAGTAAGTGCTATTAAATTTTTATTCACAACAAGAACTATACTAGATACTTTATACTGATTATGTTATCTAATTTTATATGTAAAAAATTCAATCAGGCACATATTATTCTCACTTTACAAAAGAAGAAAGATCACAGGATTCAATAAGCCAGGGCAACAACAGTTGGTAAAACTAGGCCTACCAGAGTATGAGCCTCTGAATTTATCCACTATGTACCCTTTTTCTCCCTTACTCAGTTCTATGAAGTGGAGAAGGCTCTCTGAGCCTTAGTTCTTCCATGTGTAAAATGGTTATAAAAATGCCTTCCCAATCCGCCTCAGAGTGTTACTGTCAACTAATATCACATTAAAAAAATAAATTACAATATTAGTAGAATAAGAATGACTATTTGGGGGAGAAGTTACACACTAAAGAGGTCTCGTTCACTAAGAATTAAAAACAAACTATCTCCAAGTTCCTAAATATTCCATTATTTATATTATTCAAATTATATTATAATTATAATTTGTATTAGTCAAATACAGTTTCATATTTCCACTTCAAAAAAGTAAAAAGCAGCTATATTCCTTCAGTTAATTCTTGTCTTCCCTTTCTACAAAGTAAACAAGAAGTCAGTTTACAGTTTACTAACTGAAGATTTTAACCCACTAATCAAACCACAAACTCTAGGTATCACTATATGGCCATGAATAATGGATTTTATGATATTTAAACACCCTTTTAATTATTTTTCATATTATGATAGCAGTAAGATAGGCAGGAGGCAAGATGAAATAGCTCAAATTAAAAAATGATAAAATGAAATGAGTTACCAGAAAAGTTACCAGATCAAATTGCTGTATGTCCTAGAATTTTTGTTTTATAAGTTAACATATTCAATGTCATTGAATAAGAATTTCAAGATTCCAATAAATCTCTAGCACTCATCTTCTAAATCTGTAGTATAAGAGAGCAATTTGGCTACGACATCTACCATTCTATTGGTCAGGTGGGTGTTCTCCTCCTCATTCACCACTTCCTGTTCACTGTCCCCTACATCCTCCCTAACAAAAAGCTTTTTAAAGGCATAAGTATGTTTATGTCTTAATGGAAAATTTTCTACTCTTCACTTTTTATCATCATCATTGGTCTACAATGGGACAAATAGGTCTTTTGTGGGCTGTAGAAAGTTTTATCTGGCCTTTAAGTATATACATATTTCAAAATATGTTTTAATATCTAGAAAATATAAAATGAATAAAATGTGTGAACTTTCAATCTGTGCATATATGAGGATTTTACCTGCATAAGCTGTTGATTTAAAATGAAAAGTACTTCAAGTATTAAAAGAACTAAGGAATATATCTGAATTTCATAAGCATCATAACTATAGAGTCCTGTTCTAGAGTTCTCAGGAGATTTATCACTAGGGACAAGAAGCAGGGTATACTGCAGTACACCTGAAAATTACTGTCTTCAAGGTTCCACTCTATTCCTGTCTATGGGACACTTTTAAAAAAAGGAAAATAAGTGATATATAAGCAACACTGCTTACAAAACCTAGTAAACATCATATGTAAATAACTCTAAACAAAATGCTCTTTTAAGACTAAGCTGACAAATCTTAATTTTAATCTGTGCATTTAGCATTATGTCCTTCAAGTACAACAGAAAGTTTAAGGAGAAAATTTCATTCAAGCTATAAAACTTGTTTCATTACATATAAATATCACTAAGTAGGTCAAGAAAACAGAGTAAAACAAATAGCTATGATAGTTCAGATGCAGAATCGTCATATAAATTAGTGGATTGCAATTGTTATTTACTCCATAAAAAGGAAAATGCAGGTCAACTGAAGATGTCATGTGGTTAAGTTAGTGTATAATATGTAATATTAAGGCATATATGATATCTAAAAGTGGTTTCCTGAGAGTTATAATTCAATCACAAACAGCCATGTTGGGCACCTGGGTGGCTCAGTTGGTTAAGCGACTGCCTTTGGCTCAGGATATGATCCTGGAGTCCTGGGATCAAGTCTCGCATCTGACTTCCCCGTCTCATGCACGCGCGCTCTCTCTCTCTCTCATAAATACATACATACATACATACATACATACATATATACATACATAAATAAAATCTTAAACCAAAACCAAAACAGCCACGTTGAGGTTGTGAACAAATCACAAAACCAGGAATGCTTTAGTTCCTCATTCCTTTCACTAATAGCTGAAGATCTAAGACCTTTTATTAGATGCTGAATTCCCATTCACTTTTTTTTCAGTTTATAACTTTTTTCCCATATACTTTTTTTTAAAGTTTCTATTTAAATTCCACTTAGTTAACACACAGTATAATATTAGTTTCAAGCGTACAATTTAGTGATTCGACACTTCCATACAACACCTGGTGCTCATCACAACACAGGCATTCCTCAAATCCCATCACCTATTTTCACCACCCCCCTGTAACCACCAGATTGTTCTCTACAGTTTAAAGTCTAAAGTGAAATAACAATTCTTAAAAAAAAAATACTTTAAAGTGATTTTACAACTCAAAAAAGAGAAAGAAAGAAAGAAAGAAAAGAAATACTATGTAAATTGCCTCTTTACCTTCATGACATCTCTATATGACCGGATGGCTGAGACTTTTCTCTTTTCATCTTCTTCATCTTCCAGGCCTTCATCTGCAGCCTCATAGCCTTCATCATTGCTGCCATCAGCTTCCACTGTATTGGCCATGTGATCAATAAGCTGCTCCAGAGGGGGGCTTAACTCCCTTTCTTCATTCTCCTTCAAACCATAGTCCAGTGCTTTATAAATAACAATTCCCAGAGATTCAATAACCTAGGGACATTAAAGAAGGTGATGAATGGAGATGACTAAACAGCTTTACAGAGCTAATTGCAAGACATAAAATATTTAGTATGACACTTAAGCTAGGTTTAATCTAGCTTAAACAGGTAACAAATTAGATTTGAGGGGATATTTAAGTCTCACCTATGCATTAAAAAAAAATTCCAGATGGGAATTCTTTTGTGATTTCTTCAATCCAGTATATAACAATACACAAACTCTTTTTGTTTTCTTAGATTTATACTATACACTAAGATCTGTATTATGCATTCATATAAAATACTAACCAGGTTGACTTTCCGCATTTCCAAAAGATATTTCTGAGATCAGACAGAGCTATCAAAGAACTCTTATAATGGTGTTTATCAAAGTCTATTTCATAGAAATACCAGTGATCTGAGAGACTGAAAACTCAGTTACTAGTAGCAGCTAACTTAAGCTAAAACAACAAAAAAATCTATTTATATATAGCTACATACTGCTCATTGAGTTCCATTTAATTATTGGAACATATTTCTCATATGATATAAACAAATGAAAGACATTTTTTTTTTTGAAAGACTTTTTCAAACTCTGATTTCATTGTGGTGGGTAGATAATCCTCCCTCGCCCACAACTCCACCAATAGTACCTCGTGAAATATAAACCTGCTTTAGGAACACTGGGTATATATCACTGTCTAATATCACCCTCACAGATGCTCTAGACCTGCCAATATAGGTATTCTACTTTATCCCTCAACACAGCCTTTCTTTTCTGCTCAGAAAAATCACATGTAAACAATACTTCTGTTTTATTTTGCAATGTTAATGGCTCATTTCACCTTAGCTATTTTGTGGGGAAGAACAAAGGCAATGAAGCCAAAGATTTAGGATTAAATGTTTACTTTGGGGTGCCTGGATGGCTCAATCAGTTAAGTGTCTGCCTTGTGCTCAGGTCGTGATCCCCGAGGAGCCTTCTCCTAGCTCTTCCTTTGCCCCTCCCCACCCCCCAGCTTGTGCTGTCATGCTTTCTCCTTCTCTCTCAAATAAATAAATAAAATCTTTTAAAAAATAATAATAAATGCTGACTTTCACCACTAACCATTTGACTCAGGGCAAACTATTTATTTTAGTCATGATTTTTCTTATCTGTAAAACGAGCATCAATGATTATCTACATCTCATGAGATTTTAAGACTAAATGACATTCACATGAACGGAAGAATCTAGTACAATATCTGACTTGTAACAGGTAGTGAGTAAATGTTATCTTCCTCTCTTACCTGCCCAGGTCTCCTTTTTCCAATGTTTTATTCAGCTACCCCCATAAACAAACAAACAGATCTATCCTTTTCTTCATCCCACTTGAAGCCATCATCAATGCTATTTTATTTTTTTTATTTTTTAATTTTTTAATAAACATATAATGTATTATTATCCCCAAGGGTACAGGTCTGTGAATTGCCAGGTTTACACACTTCACAGCACTCACCATATCACATACCCTCCCCAGTGTCCATAACCCCACCACCCTCTCCCTAAATGCTGTCTATTTTAAAAAGTTTTTTAGGTGGTATCCAAGAAAAGGAAAAGTCAGAAGTTTTAAAGGCAAATTAAACACAATAGAGTTATTGTCATCACATATATCATAGTCGTTAAAAGCACTCAGGGCATTCACTCAAAAAAAATCTCCACAAAATCTGAAATTTACCTTATCAAGTGAAATAGTATTTTCTCAACACAAGTTTCAAAATGAGTAGGACTTAAAAATTCAAGATCTGATTTTTTTTTTAAAGATTTTATTTATTTATTTGTCAGATAGGGAGTGCGCAGGAGCGAGCACAGGCAGACAGAGTGGCAGGCAGAGGCAGAGGGAGAAGCAGGCTCACCGCCGTGCAAGGAGCCCGATGTGGGACTCGATCCCAGGACGCTGGGATCATGACCCAAGCCGAAGGCAGCTGCCCAACCAACTGAGCCACCCAGGCTTCCCTCAAGGTCTGATTTTTTAAAAAAAGATTTTATTTATTTATTTGACAGAGATCACAAGTAGGCAGAGAGGCAGACTGAGAGAGGAAGGGAAGCAGGCTCCCCACTGAGCAGAGAGCCCGATGCGGGGCTCGATCCCAGGACCCTGAGATCATGACCTGAGCTGAAGGCAGAGGCTTAACCCACTGAGCCACCCAGGCGCCCCTCAACTTCTGATTTTTAAACAATACTAGTTTTTTTTTACTATTTCTCACTGAAAATACAGAATATTTTCATTGATTTGTAAAGTCTGACTGGAACTCTAATTCTTATTTTCAAAGTTGAAGGGAACAAAAGAAGAAATAAACAATCAGGACCATATCAAAATAAAAAGCTTTTGTACTGTGATGGAAATAACAAAACAAAAAGACAACCTAGTTTAGATATTAGATATTTGCAAATGGGATATCTAATAAGGGATTAATATCTAAAATATATAAAGAACTTCTATAACTCCACATCAAAAAACAATCAAGTCAAAAAAGGGCAGAGGACCTGAATAGACATTTTTCCAAAGAAGACATACAGATAGCCAACAAATGCATGAAAAAATGCCCAATATCACTAAACATCAGAGAAATGCGAATCAAACACATCATGAGATAGGACCTCACAACTGTCAGAATATCTAAAACAAAAAAGACAAGAAATAACATGTGTTGGTGAGGATACAAAGAAAAAGGGACCATCATGCACTGTTTGAAAAATGTAAATTGATATACCCACTGTGGAAAACTGTATGGAGGTTCATCAAAAAATTAAAAATAGAAATTACCATAAAATTTTTTAAAAAAGAACAAGAATTGCTATTAAATTCAGTTACTCCACTACTGAATATTTACCCAAAGAAAACAAAAACACTAATTCGAAAAGATGTATGTACCTCTATGTTTACTGCAGAGTTACATACAATAGCCAAGATATGGAGTTAACCTAAGTGTCCACTGATAGACAAATAGATAAGGAAGATGTGGTGCACGCGCACACACACATACACACACACACAAATATTATGCAGTCATAAAAAAGGATGAGATCTTGCCATTTCAACAACATGGATGGACCTAGAGGGTATTAAGCTAAGTGAAATAAATAAGACTGGGAAAGACCAATACTATATGACGGCACATATTTGTGCAATCTAAAAAACAAAACAAATGAATAAATACAGAGAACAAATTGGTGGTTGCCAGAGGAGAGGGGCATTGGAGGATGGGCACAGTGGGTGAAGGGGAATGGGAAATAAATGCTTCCAGTTATAGAATCAATAAGTCACATAAAAGGCACACCATGGAGGCAACTGGGTGGCTCAGTCAGTGAAACATTTGCCTTCTACTCAGGTCATGATCCCAGGGTCCTAGGATTGAGCCCTGTGTCAGGCTCCCTGCTCAGTGGGAAGTCTGCTTCTCTCTCTCCCTCTGCTCCCCCCCCCCCCGCCAACTCATGCTCTCTCTGAAATAAATAAAGAAAATCTTGTTGAAAAAAGGCACAGCATAAGGGATACAGTCAATGATCTTGTAATAGTGTTGTGGTGAGCCTAGCATAATGTATATACTTGTGGAATCACTCACTATGTTGTACACCTGAAACTAATGTAACACTGTTTTGTCAACTACACTCAAAAAAATAACAAAAGATGACACACAAAATTAACCATCACAAGTTTATCCCTTGCAAATCTGGCACTCATACTCATCTCCTTAGCCTCCATAAAGTCCATTCTACTATGCTATCA